>PISX010033832.1:0-14668 GCA_004024625.1 Mellivora capensis | reverse complement strand
GCTTTAACTCACTGAGCCACCCAGGTGCCCCTATTTATGTAAGTTTTATATAATTCTTTTTTTTTTTTAAGATTTTTAAAAATTTATTTATTTGTCAGAGACAGAGGGAGAGAGAGCAAGCGAGCACAGGCAGACAGAGTGGCAGGCAGAGGCAGAGGGAGAAGCAGGCTCCCTGCCGAGCAAGGAGCCCGATGTGGGACTCGATCCCAGGACGCTGGGATCATGACCCGAGCCGAAGGCAGCCGCTTAACCAACTGAGCCACCCAGGCGTCCCAGTTTTATATATTTCTTATTAGATTGAATCCTAGGTATTTTATAGTTTTTGTTCCCGTTTTGAATATCATCTTGAATCCATTACCTTTTACAAATAATTTGATAAACTCAGTTCTAAGACTTTTATCTATTATCATAGTTTTCCAAGTAGTAAAACATAGTGTTTTATCTCTTCAATACGTACAACTTTTATTCCAACTTATTAATTCATCATGTTTTTATTGAGAACCTACCATGTGTCAGGCACTGGTTATTCAAGAGCTGGGGGGAGGACTTAGCAATTAGTAAAAGGGCAAAAACCCTTGCAATGAAAATAGGAGAATTTACATCATTTATTTTTTCACAAGTTACATTTTCTTTCTTACGCAAAGCTTGAACTCACAACCCTGAGGTCAAGACCTGAGCTGAGGGGCGCCTGGGTGGCTCAGTGGGTTAAAGTCTCTGCCTTCGGCTCAGGTCATGATCCCAGCGTCCTGGGATCAAGCCCCCCATTGGGCTCTCTGCTCAGCAAGGAGCCTGCTTCCTCTTTCTCTGTCTGTCTCTCTGCCTACTTGTGATCTCTATCTGTCAAATAAATTAAAAAAAAAAAAAAAAAGACCTGAGCTGATATCACGAGTCAGATGTTTAAGTGACTGAGCCACTTAGGAGCCTCTAGGACTTACATTCTAATTGGGAAACAAGTGAGGGAGAAATAAAAATATATAGCAAAAATACTTTTATCATATGGTGATAAGTGAAGGCTTGAGAGTCCTAAGAGGAGGGTGGGCTGCCATTTTAAAGAGAGGTAGAGGAAAGGTTTTGCCCTGAAGGATGCCAGAGAGCAAGATGCACAGTAATTGCAAAGGTCCAGAAGCAGCAATGTTTACAGCAAAGTGGGAAGACAGTAGTAATAGGAGATAAAGGGGAAAAAAAAGATGCAAGCTGGATTAGAGTCTTGTCAAAGCTCATGATTTGAGATTTTTCTTGGAATGTTTTGAAAATAAGGATGACTCATATGAGATGACTTATATTTTTGTAAGATCACTTTATTTACTGTATGGAAACAGACCAAAGGCGGACAAGAGTAGAACCTGAGAGATCAATTAGGAGGCTACTGCAAGAAGCAGATGATCATTTCTTTTGCTTATCATCTTTTTTATTAAGTAGGCTCCATGCCCAGCATGGAGCCCAATGCAGGGCTTGAACTCATAACCCTGAATCAAGACCTGAGCTTAGATCAAGAGTCAAACGCTTAACCAACTGAGGTACCCTGGCACCCCTCTTTTGTTTATCTTATTATATTAGCTGAAACCTTATTATGTTACTTGATTTAAATCAAGAATGAATATTAATTTTTTAAATAGTAGATTGGGGGCATCTACTAGTGTGTTAATTTCATTGATAGATTTTATTCATTTTTATTTATTTAGTTAGTTATCAGAGAGACAGAGAGCACACACACACAAGCAGGGGAAGCAGCAGGCAGAGGGAGAAGCAAGCTGCCCACTGAGCAAGGAGCTTGATGTGGGACTTGATCCCAGGACCCCTGGATTATGAGCCAAAGGCAGACATTTAACTGACATAGCCACCCAGGCATCCCTCATTGGTAGATTTCCTGATGATAAACAACTTTCACATTTCTGGGACAGATTCTACTTATGTATAAAGTTGTTTTTACCATACTTCTAGATTCAATATACTACTGTTTTATTTATAATTTTTGCACTTGTAGTTCTCCTTGTCAAGTACCAGGATTATGCCAGCCTCAGAAGAAAGCAAGTGGCAAGTTTTCTGAGGTATGCACTTCACTCAGCATGCTTTCCACTTCTACCTCCCCTGATAACAAACACTGTG
This sequence comes from Mellivora capensis, assembly GCA_004024625.1. Lineage (NCBI taxonomy): Eukaryota > Metazoa > Chordata > Mammalia > Carnivora > Mustelidae > Mellivora > Mellivora capensis. The sequence continues at coordinate 12,562 of PISX010033832.1, read as the reverse complement.
CTCCTTCTTTGCCAGTTTCCAATTTTGACTTACCCAGGAACAAGCCATGGTAAGGGGAGTCCTTACCAGGGATTTCCTCATTTTAGACCTGGAAGAAATGGCCTCAAAGGTCATAGTAATACACACAGAAAGAATGTGTATTTGGGGCTGTATGGATAGAGGCAACTATTATGATAAAAGAGTTCTCGTTCCAGTTCTGGAGGCCCCAGTTTCTATACCTCTTCCTGTAGGAAGGCTATCTCCCTATTTTTCCTTCCAGTCACATAAGGCAATACATTCTTCTTACTTAAAACCTTTGAGTTGGGTTTCTGTCATTTGCAGTAGAAAGCATTCTTCTTAATACAAAATCAATTCCAGGAAACATATCTATAACTTACTTTAAAAAGCTGTTAAAAGGAAATATCACAATATAGGATGGATTCATGGTTAGAGGAATGGATATATAAGGCAAATACAGCAAATATATTAAAAGTGTATAATCTACGTATAGATACACATGAATGCCACTGAACAATTCTTTCAACTTTCCTGTACTTATGAGCACTTTCATAATAAAATGCTGGGGGGAAAGTCAACTATAAGAATAACACAAACAAGCCTTATAAGCATTAATTTAGACTTCAGGTACTAATTAAAAGGAGCTACTGTAGGACTACTAGGGTTTAATAAACTTGGCCCTGAGTTAAAGTGGCAATTATTTACACCCCTTGGGGGGTGTCTGGCTGCTCAGTCAGGGGAGTATGTGGCTCTTGATCTCAGCGTTGTGAGTTCAAGCCCCACACTGGGTGTATTTAAGAAAATAAAATCTTAAAAATAAAAAGACCAAAAAACAAAACAAAACACCCCACTAGAAAAAAACCTAGAGACTTGGAAGAAAGGCAAAAAGGCAAGATGTGTAGCAAGGCAGTAAATATCATTGCCCACCAATGTCTCTGCTGGAGCAACAACTTCCAATGGAAAAAGCAATGCCAATGTTAGAACGGGGTTAACTACTGACTGTAACTGACTTAAACTGAAAGGACACATACATACACACACAAGATGTGTGAAATCACATCTTGTGATTCAATGAGAAATCACTACCATCATTAAATACTTGATGACTTTAATTTTCTCCCAGCACTTTCTTTTTTTCCCCCCCTCCCAGCACTTTCATGTTTCTTGTAGCTCACTGGACCCATCAGTAATCTTAAGCAATATAACTTTCATTCCACATTGTTACCTCCCTGTGGGAGAGGCAATCAGCTACCTAATCCATATCCATTCTCCCCTTCTTTTTCATTCACAGTATTTGGGGCAGTAATGGCGCAGTTCCTCTGCTTCTAGAGCTGACCAATGAGACATGCAGGAGCCATCATGTGGAAGCTTCTGGAGAAACTCTCTGAAAGGAAAGAGCCGACTTAACTAGGAGAACCGTCCCTTCTCCTTCCCCTTGCCTGACATTATAGCTGGAGTTCTTCCAGCCATTTTGTGACCATGAAGCCATGGAATTCACTTGCTAAGAACACAAAAATACACAGAAGAGGCCCGGTTCCCTCCCTGATGACTTTACACCAGGACTAGCCTGCTCTCCTTAGATGGACATCTTTTGCAAGAAAAAATAAACCCTTACATTAAGTCATTATCGTTAAGGATCTTTTACCAGCTGCCGAATGTAGCTCCTAACCAATAGGCCACCTAACCTAAAATGGGTAAAACTGGTGCCCAACTGTAGTTCAAGTCTACACATATTTCATGAACTGGGGTTTATAAGACACTCCACAAACTCCACAAACTAAATTCAAGGACTTCAGAAAATGCTACCTATCACAAATGGAAATTGTTATCTGGAAGTCTATTCACAATACCCTGTGTAACATCTTACTTTCCATTTTCTTCCTTTTCTCTGGCTTTCTCTGGGCATTTCCTCACACAATCTGCTCTTTGTAAAGTCAGTTTCACAAGTCTTCATTCAGAAAGCATCCACAATTACTTTCCCTCACTTCTTTGACTATTAAGTGCATGCCAAATATAAATGCAATGTGGGATCCTTGATTGGATCTTAGAGTAGAAAAAAGACGTTAGTGGGAAAACTGCAGAAATTCAAATAAATAGTCCAGAGTACTAAAAGCCAAGTAAACAAAAGTTTACTTAATAAATTAAAGCACTATACCAGTATTAATTTCTTAGTTTTGATAAATGTGTGTGGTTATATGTAAGATGTTAACATTAGAGTAAGCTAGATGAAGGCTACATAGGAACACTCAACAGCATATTTGCAATTCATCTATAAATCTAAAATCGTTTATTTCAAAATAAGAAGTTGAAAATGAAAAGTATGCCAAATGAGCTGACTTTTCCTCAAACCAGGGCTCAAAATCACAGATAAAAGTTTTAAACACCCACACTGCAAACCCTTTTCCTTTTTTTAAACTTTCAGGGCAAAACAATAATTTAAGCTGTGTAACTATGGAGTGGATCTGCATCTCATTCACTCCCTTCTCTAAAAATCAGAATATCACAGAAAAGCCCAAGAGCTTCATATGAAACATTTTTAAGATACCATACATTATAAATGCCACCATATTCAATAAATAAGAGTTCTAAGTACACAGTCATCTCAGACAGAAGTGAAAAGGCAGATACTCAGACCTCTACCTCTGGGTCAGAAATAAGACCGTAAAAGCCTAACTAAGCAAACCCTCTTTGCTTCTACAAGTACCACACCAAGCATCCCTGGCCAGCATCGAAGCAAGTATACTGGAGGTAAAACTTTGTATTTTCATATATACAATACTTTGCATCCTGAGTTTTCTTAAGGCAGAGACCATCTGTACAACAGCAATTATTATTTCTGTAGATCTGTAAACCCAAAAGAGTGCCATGAGTATTGGCCACTGGCCATTAAGTATCACCTAAAGAGATAACTTGCCTCTGTGAGGCTCTACTGAAGTGTTCCTGTAGATCATCATTGTCATGAACTACTTCTCACCAACTAGCTCACATGTGGTTTTTCGTTCTCTGAACACTTATGAAATTTAACATAGCCCACAGCTTCCCCTGTAACTATGCTCTATTCATTCAATAAATAATGAGTGCAAGCAATATTTCATAATAGCTTACAACAGGAGTTCATATTTAGTGAATGCTGTCTCTGTGCCAGACACTGATCTAAGTACCAGGGCAAGCAATGTGGGAAATGGCAATAAAAAATGGTCTCAGGCCTTTGGTAATTTCCAGGGGGTAACAAAGAAAGCCCTTTCTTACGAGTCCCTTATCAAGGAAGAAACTCCACCTGTACATGGTATAGAGGATCCCCAGCACAGGAACCCCTTAGTCAGACTGTTTTGCTAGAGCACATCCTCCAGTGGCTTCTTAATAAAGGGTGCACGTAAGGTCAAACTTGGAGAACTAGCATGTGTGAAATGTCTCTATCCATCCCTCAAATCTGCTTGAGAGTATGGCTGGATATTGAATTCTGGGAAAGAATCCATTTCCTTCAGCAGGCACTGTTTCTCCATTATCTTCTAGTTTACAGTCTTGCTGCAATCCTATGATTCCTGACCCTATCTGATTTGTAGCTATTCCTTTGACTCTATAGCACTCAAAAATTTCATGACCTTCTACCTCGGCACGGATATTTTTAAACTAGTTGTGCTGGACTACTGAAGAGTCCTTTTGATCTTGAAACTCATGTCCTCTGGTTTTGAGAAAAATCAATCAACCATAATTAGTTTATTTGTTTATATAACTTCTTGCTTTATTTTATTTTGGGTGAAATCTTCATGCCATCAAACAATAACCACCCGCTAGCCCTTCTTGTTACAAATACTACAGATCTCTGGGTCATTCAGTTCTCCACATTCCCTAAAGATTTTTAGCTTCTCGATCACTATCTCTTTTGCTATTATTACTTCTATCTTCATTCATGATAATTTCAGTAAGCACTAAGACAGGCAATCCTCCCACTATCCTTACCTCTCAGTTCCTTTACTCCTGTCTTCCAATGATGTCCTCTACCCTACTTGAGCCACTCCCCTCCACAGTATCCACCTCCAAACAGCTCAACAAAGCTGAAGGAAAAGCATACAACCATGCTAACTGGGTCTCACCTTAAATTAATGACAACAAAGAGCAAATGGGTACTTATTTGCAAATGGTAGCTGCCTGGCAATCCTAAAACATTTCTTTATTTGACTAATTTTCCCCAACTCTCTTGGATGGATTTTACACCTTCTTTCTTCTCAAACTTCTAACACCTTCTCTACTCTTCATTTTTAGCTGAAGATCTGCCTTCCTATTTAACGGCAAATACAGAAGCAAACAGAAGAGAATTTTCACTTTCTCCCACCACCAAGCTACCAACACACCAGCATTTGGGTCTATATACTCACCACAGATGAACTGTCCATGCACCTATATAGTCTGAGGCCAATATATCCATTTATGTCCTAGATCCAGTTCTCTCTCAAACTGCTCAAGGGCTTCATCCCTGCAATTGTCCCTTTCTTTTAATAATCAATTTTCCTCTCCGTACTCCATCATTCCCATCAACTTTGTTTTAGGAAGGCTATAATGTCTGTCCACCTAAAAACAAAAGAACTCTAACACTTTAACCCTTCCAACCAGACCCCTGTTTCTCTGCTTTCTCTGATAGCCGTAGCCGCATTATTCTCCTCTCTCTCATAGCCACAGCCTTATTGCTCTGCTCTTCAGTCCTTGAAACAACATCATTATGACTATACGCACTGTCTTCAATTCTCCTCCTCCATTTTCTCTTGAACCGACGGCACCAAACCCATTCTTGTCAAGGTCACCAATGACCTCTATGTTACCAAATCTAATAGACTATTCATATTCATCATCAGCCCACCAATGGTACTTATTTGGCTTCCCATGACTGTCCTGGATTCTTCTCCCATCTCAGAAGTAGGAAGCTACTTTCCATTAGAATTTGGAACCACTGTTACACTGTCTTTCCTAGACGGGATATCCCAGGGCTTGCATGTTAGTCTTCTCTACATTTGTTCTCAGGATCTCTACCCAGTCTTAAGGATCTAAATAAAAATGTGGGAGACATCAGCGTAGTACTTCTGGTCCCAGTCTTTCTCCTGAACTCCAGATTAATATATCCAACTGCTTATCCAAGATCTCCATTTGGATATTAGGCAACTCAAAATGAATAAGGCCAAATCTGAACTCCCTTTCTCCACAAAATGCTCTAATTCCAGTGTTCCCAGTATCAGTAAGTGGCAATTTCATTCTTCCAACAGTCAAAGTCAAAATCGACTATACCTTCTTACATTATTATTACTTCAGCCCTATTTCTTCCTCAGTAGTTATTTCTCAACTCTCTGTATTATGATTTGCACTGTTCTTGTCTCTTTTCACTTATAAAGGAGCTCTTTGAGGGCAATGGCCTACCTTATTTGTCTCATAACACCTAGCCCAGTGTATGTTGGATTATTTGTATAAAGAGGAGTAAAATGGCGGGCACCTGGGTGGCTCAGTGGGTTAAGCCTCTGCCTTCGGCTCAGGTCATGATCCCAGGATCCTGGGATCGAGCCCCACATCGGGCTCTCTGCTCAGCAGGGAGCCTGCTTCCCTTCCTCTGAAGTAGGAAAACATAAGGGGGGTACTCTTTAGGGAGGTCAAGGAGAAAGGCTCTAGAGGAGAACTACTGTAGGGGAGATTTAGTACCAGTCAAGATAGTTACTTGGTAATAACTCCAAAATCTCAGTGCCTTGAAACAATGAAGGTTTACTAATTGCTCTACATGTCAAACATAAGTCACCTGGAAGTTTGCTCTGAATCCCAGACTGATGGACTTGCCACCACCTGAAGCACCAACAGACACCACAGTAGAGGGAAAAATAGTGGCAAATTATACACTGGAAGCTTTTACCATGAAGGAATACACATCATTCCTGAACACACTGATGGACCAAAAGCAACTCATAAGGCCATACCCAGCTTCAAGGGGGCAAGTATAATTGTACCACATGTCCAGGAGGCAGAAACCAAAAATAGTTGATGGGCAGCAGTAATGACTACCACATCCTGAAAAAGCAGCTTCTAGTTCTAAACAACAGCATTTTAACTCCTGATCTCTATTCCCCATCTGTGAAAATGAACTCCATTGCTAGAAGGGAAACACACACTTACAAAGTACTATCTATGGGTCTTCAGGAATGCGACTTCACCAGTTACGCCTGCCTCTTTCATCACTCAGAGTCAGAGTGCTGCAAAGAATCCAAACATGGGTGACAGGAAAGTGCTGAGTCCATAACTGCCATTCAATGTCAAAAGTCAGGGAAAGGCTTGAATGGGTAAGAAAAGCATGTTTGGTTATGTAGCGGTAGGGTAAAGGAGGAGAACCTTGACTCAATTTCTTTTACCAAAGGTAAAACAGGCCTTGGGGTTCCGTGCACTATCCCTTGTCTGAAGACCAACAAGTTTCACTCAGCCACTTGTTTTAAGATTCAGAGTTTATGATTAATAAAGTTATCCATCATTAATCTAACAACAAAACACTATTTTAAAAAATGCTGTGTACTGCCATGTTCCTAGAAACAAGGATAGCAGCAGTTATTGTAGAGATGGAGTTCACTGGGAAGCTTTTTTTCTCCTAAAAGTTTCAAAAACTCAAGATTCCTAAGCTCAAAATGATCTGGGATGAACCCCAAGTCTATACAGAGCTTAGATTTAATGGATGGCTGCTCCAAATTCTAAATATCCTGTGCAAGGGCGCCTGTCTAGCTCAGACCGTGAGAGCACACAATTCTTGATCTTAGGGTCCTGAATAGGCTCCACTGGGCATGGAGCCTACTTAAAAAAAGCGGGGGGGGGGGCGCTTGGGTGGCTCAGTGGGTTAAGCCTCTGCCTTCGGCTCAGATCATGATCCCAGGGTCCTGGGATTGAGCCCCACATTGCATCGGGCTCTCTGCTCAGCAGAGAGCCTGCTTCCTCCCTCTCTCTGCCTGCCTTTCTGCCTACTTGTGATCTCTGTCAAATAAATAAATAAAATCTTAAAAAAAAAAAGAAAAGAAAAAAGAAGTATCCTGTGCTGTTTCTATTCTGTACAAAGTTCAAATACTTTCTAACAGTGAAAGTGGCTGCCAGAAATGTTAGGACAGATTGGAGACGATTACCATAAGGAGCTAAACACTTAGAACACAAGGAATTTCTCTGAAGAGCAGAGCAGAATTCAAACAATGTCACCTGCCAAATTAGAAGCAAATTAAGACTCCCAAATGCAACCACGGATATCTAAACCTATTTCTCCCAACCTTTATTCATTCAACATACAGGGGTGGGGGAAAGAATGTCAGGAAGTAAGCGAGGGACAGAATTTTAAGATTTAGTTCTCGCTCTCCATGAATTTGTTCTTGTTAAAACAAAATAAAAACAAAACAAAACAAAAAAACCAGACTGGCCAGCAAAAAGTTAAAAATACAATTCCTTAAGTACCATAACAAGGATACAAGAAGAACTATTTTTCACATATAAATTAACAACCTCCTTTCAAGGGAAAAACATATTTGCTTTGCTAAGCTACTAAAATAGAGAAAAAGCAAAGCAAAGCAAAACAAAACCCTCTTCTGGTTTAATGACAGTTTAGCAGATCCCAAAGCCCATTTCTCTCTCTCTTCTTTCTGCTCTCTCAACGATCTCTGCGGCAAATGCTCCTTCATTCCAACCTCCACACTCTGCTGGCGGCCTCATAACAGCTCCATCGCAAACAATGCCCAGACTATCAAGGTCAGCCCCAAAGGCACTGGGAGCAGAAATCGGAAACGGGTCTTCCTATAACGAAAGGGGGTGGAGACACTTCCCATTATCACCCTCCCCATCCTTTGGCACCCAGGGGCTCTGTCTCTAGCCTCAGGGGCTTAGGGTCCGCCAATTCCTCAGAGGCTTGGGGTCCGCCAATTTCGGGGGGGGGGGGTACTGGGCCTCTTTTTCCTATTCACCCAGTTAGTTTTCTCTCCTGCGCCTCCCCCAACCTGAGCTCCTTATTGTGGAATGAGGGAGCGTCGCGATGCAGGCATGGGGAGATGGGGGAACCCGCAATAGGGAAGATGCTGTCAGCGTGTATGTATGTAGTGGGCGGGAGGGGGGCACACTTTAGGGATGCTGCTGTCAAGGAGAAAGGCTCTAGAATAGAGGAGAACCACTGTAGGGGAGATTTAGGTAAGCCGTTTCTGGGGAAACCCATTCAAGGGTTCTACCCAAGGGAGCTACTGTGTGTTGGGGGGGGGGGGTTCTCCACAGACAGCCGTTTCTGGGGGAAATAGTCTAAGAGGAAGGCAAGTGATTTACGCATAGAGAACCAACTGCAGAGGTTCTCCACAGAGGAACCTTTCCTGGGAGAAACCTACAGGAACGGGGATGTCGTAGCAGGGGGTCTCCACGGAGGAGCCGCTGTGGGGCTGTCTAGAGGGGAGCCATTGTGGGAGCCGCTACACAGGGCGCATTTCCTGGGAAAACGTCCCTCAGGCAGCCGTTTAGGGAAAACCGTCTGCAAGGAAGCCATGTCGGACCACGCCCTGCGGCAGAAGGCGTCGCCGGACCCCCACAGCCCGCAACCCCCGGCCCGGCCGCTCCTCTATGGCCTCGGCCCCGCGTACCTGACTGAGGGCGACCCGCGGCCGGGGCCGCCGGGGGACCGCGCGCGGGGCAGCCCCAGCCGGTGCGGGGGGTACACGTCCATGGCGGCGAGCGGCGGAGAAAGACGCTGCCGCTGCGAGGGTCGCTCAGGCCCGCCGGCTTGCTCCAGGCCCGCTGCGGCCGGGCGGGGCGGCGGGGCGTGCCGGGTGGGCGGGGGGCGCGGCGCGCGGGGGCACGTCGGGGGCGGGGGCGGGGGCGGGGCCGGACGCGCGCAAGGATCGCCGAGGGGGCGTCGGAACGCGTTGGAATGGGGGTGGGCGCACCGCTGCAGGGCCGCGCCCTCCTTAAGCTGCGAGGCAGCCCAGCAGGATGTTGGGAGCGCGGGTCACCAGAATGAAGGCTCCCACGCCGCGGCTCTGCACTGTCCTCAGGCCTCGCATCATGGAGTGGGGCTCTCTGCTGCGCCCCCAGCCACGCACGCGGACGCGCCCGGGGGCGGGGCCTGAGTCTGCCCCGCCCCGCTCTGTCAGCTTCGGCCTCCAGCAAAGGCTTCCGCTGCGGCACCCAGGTCCCGGAGCATCGCTGGGACTTGAGCACCTCCCGCGTTCCGGGCTCGCTTCCCTAGATCTCCCAGGCGAGTGCCTCGCTGCTCTTTCTTCACCCACTGCTAATCAACTGCGCACCCTCCCTTCAAACATCCAGCTGATTGCTAGCCGACCTCAGGATAGCAGTACGCGCACACACAAGCGTAGGGAATGGGCGTCAGGGGCCCAGAGGTTCCCAGGGGATCCTTGCCCTTTACCGTTCAGATCCTGGCTGGACCTATTTCATACTCCAGGGTCTTGTACAAGAAACCTAATCCCACCGAGACTGTGTAAAACGGGGGAAATCCTTAATTGTTAGGGTTATCGGGAGTTTCACTTACGCAGGACGCGTTTTTTGTCTTGTATCCCGTACTTTGTCAGGATGCCTTACATGCCTGTACTCATCTTTTTGCAATCCATTACAAAAGTTTTAGAGTTCTTTTTCCGCCGAGGCAATGTGAGCTTAAATAAATCACTTAAATGGCAACAGCTGAAATATCCTACCTCCGCAACTAAAAAGATCTGAATAATCCCTATGATCTTCCATAGGTTTAGCTGAGGGAAGACCAAAAGAAAGGACTAAAATTTAAAAGTACTTATTATTCGTATTCAAAAAAATGACTTTTCTTGGCTCAAGTTGCAAGCAGTGAACAAGTAACCACCATTGTTTAGAGATAACTTCGCATCAAAACACGGGCTCTGAAAATCAGCCAATCAGCGACAGCTTCACTCCAGTGGCTCTGCTTCTGAAAATCAGCCAGTCAACAACAGCTTCACTCCAGTAACTGCGCTTCTGAAAAGTTAGTAAATCAATGACAGCCCCCAAGGTTCTGAAAGTCAGCCAATCATTGGCAGCTCCACGCTTTTAGACAACAGCCAATCCGCAAGTGCCTCGCTCGGATGACCCGGCTTCAGAAATTAGCCGGGTCTTCAGCGGCCTTGGTGACCACACTAACAGAGCTGGAAATCGGTCGATAGGGACCTGGGTTCTCCCGTTTCTGAAATAGCTCCAATCCCCCAACGCAAGGCTTCCCAAAACATTATATATAAGATCAGCTCTGGTTTTGTTGAGGGTGGCTGTGGACTGTGACTTACAAGTACACTTCTTTGTGTAGAGTACAAGTACTCTTCTTTGCAGGCAGAGAAGTTTATCTTTTTTTCTGCATCAGATATTGAGTTCAAAAAAATTTTTAATCCAAAGTTTGAAATCCTTTTAAGACTCAACTTCCAGCTACCATTAGTGATGAGTTTGGACTTGTGACAACTCAATCTCAGCGGGGAGATTTATAAATACAACCTCTTCAAGTCTTGCTATGATTGCTATTACCACTTTCTTTACTTTCCTTTTTGGAGATTTTATTTATTTTTTTAAAAATATTTTATTTATTTATTTGACAGACCGAGATCACAAGTAGGCAGAGAGGCAGGCACAGAGAGAGAGAGGGAAGCAGGCTCCCCCGCTGAGCAGAGACCCCATGCAGGCAGGGCTCAATCCCAGGACCCTGAGATCAGGACCTGAGCCAAAGGCAGAGGCTTAACCCACTGAGCCACCCACGTGCCCCTTAAGATTTTATTTTTAACTAATCTCCACACCCAATGTGGGCCTGAACCCACAACCTGTAGATCAAGAGTCTCATGCGCCACTGACTGAGCCAGCCAGGTGCCTCCAGTTATTTATTTATTTATCTATTTATTTTATTTCTATGGGTATGTTCACAAAACTGTGTAGTCACAACAACCAATTTTAGAACATTTTCATCACCTGAACAAGAAAACCTACACCTTTTATGAAAGCAGTCATTCCCCCATTTCTCTCCAATGGTCCCAGATGTAGGCAACCCTTAATCTTTCTCTCTCTCTATGGATTTGCCCATTCTCAACATTTCCTGTAAGCTGAATCATAAAGAATATGGTCCTTTGTGACTTATTTCATTTAGCATAATGTTTGCAAGGTTCATCCATGTTGTAGCATGTATAAGAATTTTTATGGTCATAGGACGCCTGGGTGGCTCAGTTGGTTAAGCGGTTGCCTTTGGCTCAGGTCATGATCCCAGCGTCCTGGGATCGAGTCCCACATCTGGCTCCTTGCTCGGCGAGAAGCCTGCTTCTCCCTCTCCCTCTGCCTGCCACTCTGTCTGTCCTCGCTCATTCTCCCTCTCTCTCTCTGACAAATAAATAAATAAAATCTTTAAAAAAAAAGAATTTTTATGGTCAAATAACATTCTATTGCATGGATAAATCACCTTTCTTATCCACCTATCAGTTGATGTACATTTGGGTTTTTTCCACATTTTTACTATTTTATAGCTAATGTTGCTATAAGCATGAGTGTACAGGATCTAATGTGGACATATGTTTAAAGTTCTCTTGGGCATATTATCTAGGCATGGAATTACTGGGTCATATGGTAACTCTTTAACCTGTTGAGGATCCCCCAAACTAATTTTTTTAAAAGATTTTCTTTATTTATTTGACAGACAGAGATCACAAGTAGGCAGAGAGGCAGGCAGAGAGAGACGAGACACGAGGAAGCAGGCTCCCCACTGAGCAGAGACCCCATGCAGGCAGGGCTCAATCTCAGGACCCTGGGATCATGACCTGAGCGGAAGGCAGAGGCTTTAATCCACTGAGCCACCCAGGTGCCCCCCCAAACTAATTTTTAAAGCAGTGTACCATTTACATTCTCACCTGCAATATATCTGAGTTCCTGTTTTTTTAAATCCTTGCCAAAACTTATTATCCATCTTTTTGATTGATTATAACCATCTTAGTGGGTGTCATATCTCATGGTTTGGTCTGCATTTCCATGATAGCTAATGATGTTAAGCATCTTTCACCTATTAGCCATTTGTACATCTTATTGGAGAAATGTCTATTCAGATCTGTTGCCCATTTTTTTCAAAGATTTTATTTATTTGAGAGAGAGCATGAGTGGGGGGCAGAAACAAAGGGAGAAGCAGACTCCCCGTTGAGTAGGGAGCCCCATGCAGGGCTAGATTTCAGGACTCTGGGATCATGACCTGAGCTGAAGACAGATGCTTAACTGAATGAGCTTCCCAGGTGCCCCTCTTGCCCATTTTTTATTTGGTTATTTCCCTTTTTCATTAACTTGTAATAGTTTATATATTCTGGATACAAGTCCCTTATCAGCTATATGATTTGCAAAATTTTTCTCCCATTCTGTGTATTGTCTTTACACATTTCTGACAGTGTCCTTTGAAGCACACAATTTTTAATTTTGATGATATCCAATTTATATATTTCTTTCTTTCTTTTTTTAAAGATTTTATTTATTTGTTTGCCAGAGATCACAAGTAAGCAGAGAAGCAGGCAGAGAGAGGAGGAAGCAGGCTCCCTGATGAGCAGAGAGCCCGATGTGGGGCTCGATC
>PISX010033831.1:0-14680 GCA_004024625.1 Mellivora capensis | reverse complement strand
TGGCCCCAGGTCCCCCAGGGTCACAGAAGGATCGGGGGCGTATGAGTGTCACAGAGCTCCCAGGTATTAGAGCAGGGAGGCCAGCTACAGAGACAGAGCCGAGGAGTGAGCTCTCAGCTCGGGGTTACCTTGAACCGGTCACAGGCTGGGTGAGCTCAGAGCTCAGCTGGAGGCCAGGGAGACGGGAGTGATTGAGCGCTTTTCTCTGATGGCGCACTGAGGAGTGGGGCCCCGAGCTCTCGGCTCCTCCGGGCCGGAGATTGGGAGGCCGCCATTTTCATTCGCGTCCTCCGGACTCTACGGAAAGTGTTCAGGGAACAAAAGCTCCCGAAAGCGAACCCGAGCGGATTACTTAGCCCAGGATTACTGGCCCCTGGTAAGGATGGTGCAATTCCGCCTGGGGCAAAGACACTTGAGAATCACTACAACAGGCCCCTCCCCCAGAAGATCAACAAGAAATCCAGCCTGGACCAATTTCACTTACCAAGGAGAGCAGCAGAATTCCAGAGGAGGAGAAAGCAAAGCATGGAATTCATGGCTTTCTCCCCATGATTCTTTAGTCTTGCAGTTAATTTAATTTTTTTTAATTTTATTTTTTTTCTTCTTCTAAATTTTATTTAACTTTTACCCTTTCCTCTTTTAACATTTTTTAACTAGTTTATCTTAACAATACCTTTCATAAAAAAATAATAATAATCTTTTTTGAATCTTCATTATTATAGTCATATTTTATCCTTCATTGTATCTAACTTTATTTTTGGTATACACATAGGGTTTTTTCTTTTAAAAATTTGGGGTAAAACTTCTTCTAATAGATCAAAATATACCCTAAATCTAGCTCCGGGCTTGTTCTAGTCTCCAGCCCGAGCAAAATCTCTCCACGTTCTTTTTCTTTACTCTCCTAACCAACTTATTTATCAACTCCTTTTTTAGAAATTAAAAAAAATTTTTTTTCATCTTTATAGGCATATTCCATCCCTTCATTGTGTTTACCCTTATATGTGTTTTTCATTCTTTAAAATTTTGGGAGGTAGTTTCTTCTAAGAGACCAAAATACTCCCAAAATTAAGTGGGTGACCCTGTTCTAGTCACCAGTCTAATATATTTTTTTTCTTTTTTATATTTTTAAAATTTGTTTTCTTTTTTTAAAATTTTTTTCCTGAACTTCTTTTTATCCCCTTTCTCCCCCCTCCCCCATGATTTGGGGTCTCTTCTGATTTGGCTAAAGCACACTTTCCTGGGGTCTTTGCCACCCTTTTAGTATTTTATTTGCTCCTTCATATATTCTTACCTGGACAAAATGACAAGGCGGAAAAACTCACCACAAAAAAAAAAAAAAAAAAAAAAAAAAAAAAAAAAAAAAAAAAAAAAAAAAAAAAAAAGAACAAGAGGCAATACCAAAGGCTAGGGACCTAATCAATACGGACATTGGTAATATGTCAGATCTAGAGTTCAGAATGACGATTGTCGAGGTTCTAGCAGGGCTCGAAAAAGGCATGGAAGATATTAGAGAAACCCTCTCTGGAGAGATAAAAGCCCTCTCTGGAGAAATAAAAGAACTAAAATCTAACCAGGTTGAAATAAAAAAAGCTATTAATGAGGTGCAATCAAGAATGGAGGCTCTTACTGCTAGGATAAATGAGGCAGAAGAAAGAATTCGTGATATAGAAGACCAAAGGACCGAGAATAAAGAATCTGAGAAAAAGAGAGACAAACAGCTACTGGACCAAAAGGGGAGAATTTGAGAGATAAGTGACACCATAAGACGAAACAACATTAGAATAATTGGGATTCCAGAAGAAAAAGAAAGAGAGAGGGGAGCAGAAGGTATATTGGAGTGAATTATTGTAGAGAATTTCCCTAATATGGCAAAGGGAACGAGCATCAAAATCCAGGAGGTGCAGAGAACCCCCCTCAAAATCAATAAGAATAGGTCCACACCCCATCACCTAATAGTAAAGTTTACAAGTCTTAGCAACAAAGAGAAAATCCTGAAAGCAGCCCGGGAAAAGAAGTCTGTAACATACAATGGTAAAAATATTAGATTGGCAGCGGACTTATCCACAGAGACCTGGCAGGCCAGAAAGAACTGGCATGATATGTTCAGAGCACTAAATGAGAAAAACATGCAGCCAAGAATACTATATCCAGCTAGGCAATCATTGAAAATATTGAAAGGAGAGATAAAAAGCTTCCAGGACAAACAAAAACTGAAAGAATTTGCAAACACCAAACCAGCTCTACAGGAAATATTGAAAGGGGTCCTCTAAGCAAAGAGAGACCCTAAAAGTAGTATATCAGAAAGGAACAGACAAATATACAGTAACAGTCACCTTACAGGCAATACAATGGCACTAAACTCATATCTCTCAATAGTTACCCTGAATGTTAATGGGCTAAATGCCCCAATCAAAAGACACAGGGTATCAGAATGGACAAAAAAACAAAACCCATCAATATGCTGCCTACAAGAAACTCATTTTAGACCCGAAGACACCTCCAGACTTAAACTGAGGGGGTGGAAAACAATTTACCATGCTAATGGACATCAGAAGAAGGCTGGGGTGGCAATCCTTATATCAGATCAATTAGACTTTAAGCCAAAGACTATAACAAGAGATGAGGAAGGGCACTATATCATACTCAAAGGGTCTGTACAACAAGAAGATCTAACAATTTTAAGTATCTATGCCCCTAACATGGGAGCAGCCAACTATATAAACCAATTAATAACAAAATCAAAGAAACACATCGACAATAATACAATAATAGTAGGGGACTTTAACACTCCCCTCACTGAAATGGGCAGATCATCCAAGCAAAAGATCAACAAGGAAATAAAGGCCTTAAATGACACACTGGACCAGATGGCCATCACAAATATATTCAGAACATTTCATCCCAAAGCAACAGAATACATATTCTTCTCTGGTGCACATGGAACATCCTCCAGAATAGATCACATCCTGGGTCACAAATCGGGTCTCAACCATTTTCAAAAGATTGGGATCATTCCATGCATATTTTCAGACCACAATGCTCTGAATCTAGAACTCAATCACAAGAGGAAATTTGGAAAGAACCCAAATACATGGAGACTAAACAGCATCCTTCTAAAGAATGAATGGGTCAACCAAGAAATTAAAGAAGAATTGAAAAAAATTCATGGAAACAAATGATAATGAAAACAACGGTTCAAAATCTGTGGGACACAGCAAAGGCAGTCCTGAGAGGAAAATATATAGTGGTACAAGCCTTTCTCAAGAAACAAGAAAGGTCTCAAATACACAACCTAACCCTACACCTAAAGGAGCTAGAGAAATAACAACAAAGAAAGCCTAAACCCAGCAGGAGAAGAGAAATAATAAAGATCAGAGCAGAAATCAATGAAATAGAAACAAACAAACAAACAAACAAAAACAATAGAACAAATCAGTGAAACTAGGAGCTGGTTCTTTGAAAGAATTAATAAGATTGATAAGCCCCTGGCCAGACTTATTAAAAAGAAAAGAGAAAGGACCCAAATGAATGAAAGAGGAGAGATCACAACCAACACCAAAGAAATACAAACAATTATAAGAACGTATTATGAACAACTCTATGCCAACAAATTTGACAATCTGGAAGAAATGGATGCATTCTTAGAGACATATAAACTACCACAACTGCACCAGGAAGAAATAGAAAACCTGAACAGACCTGTAACCAGTAAGGAGATTGAAACAGTCATCAAAAAATCTCTGAACAAACAAAAGCCCAGGGCCGGACGGCTTCCCAGGGGAATTCTACCAAACATTTAAAGAAGAAGTAATACCCATTCTCCTGAAACTGTTCCAAAAAATAGAAATGGAAGGAAAACTCCCAAACTCATTTTATGAGGCCAGCATCACCTTGATCCCAAAACCAGACAAGGATTCCATCAAAAAAGAGAATTACAGACCAATATCCTTGATGAACACAGATGCGAAAATTCTCACCAAAATACTAGCCAATAGGATCCAACAGTACATTAAAAAGATTATTCACCACGACCCAGTGGGATTTATTCCAGGGCTGCAAGGTTGGTTCCACATCCGCAAATCAATCAATGTGATACAATACATTAATAAAAGAAAGAACAAGAACCATATGATACTCTCAATAGATGCTGAAAAAGCATTTGACAAAGTACAGCATCCCTTCCTGATCAAAACTCTTCAAAGTGTAGGGATAGAGGGCACATACCTCAATATTATCAAAGCCATCTATGAAAAACCCACCGCAAATATCATTCTCAATGGAGAAAAACTGAAAGCCTTTCTGCTAAGGTCAGGAACACGGCAGGGATGTCCATTATCACCACTGCCATTCAACATAGTACTAGAAGTCCTAGCCTCAGCAACCAGACAACAAAAAGAAATTAAAGGCATCCAAATCGGCAAAGAAGAAGTCAAACTATCACTCTTTGCAGATGATATGATACTATATGTGGAAAACCCAAAAGGCTCCACTCCAAAACTGCTAGAACTTGTACAGGAATTCAGTAAAGTGTCAGGATATAAAATCAATGCACAGAAATCAGTTGCAACAACAAGACAGAAGAAAGAGAAATTAAGGAGTCAACCCCATTTACAGTTGCACCCAAAACCATAAGATACCTAGGAATAAACCTAACCAAAGAGGCAAAGAATCTATACTCAGAAAACTATAAAGTACTCATGAAAGAAATTGAGGAAGACACAAGGAAATGGGAAAATGTTCCATGTTCCTGAATTGGAAGAATAAATATTGTGAGAATGTCTATGCTACCTAAGGCAATCTACACATTTAATGCAATCCCCATCAAAATCCCATCCATTTTTTTCAAAGAAATGGAACAAATAATCCTAAAATTTATATGGAACCAGAAAAGACCGCAAATAGCCAAAGGAATATTGAAAAAGAAAGCCAAAGTTGGTGGCATCACGATTCCAGACTTCAAGCTCTATTACAAAGCTGTCATCATCAAGACAGTATGGTACTGGCACAAAAACAGAAACATAGATCAATGGAACAGAATAGAGAGCCCAGAAATAGACCCACAACTCTATGGTCAACTAATCTTCAACAAAGCAGGAAAGAATGTCCACTGGAAAAAAGACAGCCTCTTCAACAAATGGTGTTGGGAATATTGGACAGCCACATGCAGAAAAATGAAATTGGACCATTTCCTTACACCACACACGAAAATAGACTCAAAATGGATGAAGGACCTCAATGTGAGAAAGGAATCCATCAAAATCCTTGAGGAGAACGCAGGCAGCAACCTCTTTGACCTCAGCCGCAGCAATTTCTTCCTGGGAACATCGCCAAAGGCAAGGGAAGCAAGGGCAAAAATGAACTATTGGGATTTCATCAAGATCAAAAGCTTTTGCACAGCAAAGGAAACAGTTAACAAAACCAAAAGGCAACTGACAGAATGGGAGAAGATATTTGCAAACGACATATCAGATAAAGGGCTAGTATCCAAAATCTATAAAGAGCTTAGCAAACTCAACACCCAAAGAACAAATAATCCATCAAGAAATGGGCAGAGGACATGAACAGACATTTCTGCAAAGAAGACATCCAGATGGCCAACAGACACATGGAAAAGTGCTCCACATCACTCGGCATCAGGCATCAGAGAAATACAAATCAAAACCAAAATGAGATACCACCTCACACCAGTCAGAATGGCTAAAATTAACAAGTCGGGAAATGACAGATGCTGACAAGGATGCAGAGAAAGGGGAACCCTCCTACACTGTTGGTGGGGATGCAAGCTGGTGCAACCACTCTGGAAAGCAGCATGGAGGTTTCTCAAAAAGTTGAAAATAGAGCTACCCTATGACCCAGCAAGTGCACTACTGGGTATTTACCCTAAAGATACAAACGTAGTGATCCGAAGGGGCACATGCACCCGAATGTTTATAGCAGCAATGTCCACAATAGCCAAACTATGGAAAGAACCTAGATGTTCATCAACAGATGAATGGATAAAGAAGATGTGAATGGATAAAGAAGATGTGGTATATATACACAATGGAATACTATGCAGCCATCAAAAGAAATGAAATCTTGCCATTTGCAATGACATGGATGGAACTAGAGGGTATTATGCTTAGCAAAATAAGTCAATCGGAGAAAGACAACTATCATATGATCTCCCTGATATGAGGAAGTGGAGATGCAACGTGGGGGGTTTGGGGGGGTAGGAAAAGAATAAATGAAACAAGGTGGGATTGGGAAGGAGATAAACCATAAGTGACTCTTAATCTCACAAAACAAACTGAGGGTTGCTGGGGGGAGGGGGGTCAGGAGTGGGGGGTGGGGTTATGGACATTGGGGAGAGTATGTGCTATGGTGAGTGCTGTGAAGTGTGTAAACCTCGCGATTCACAGACCTGTACCCCTGGGGATAAAAATACATTATATGTTTATAAAAAAATTTAAAAATTTTTAAAAAAGAATTGCAATTAATCCACACTTAATTTTGCTGGAAATCAAGTCGTTTGGCCTTTTTTCATCAAAGTAAAGAAAAATGTAGAATTTCTGTGGAAAGGAATCTATACCTCTAAGAATCACTGCTCCAGAAACTGATAAAATTTAAACTACTGAACTTGCCAGATATGTAGTGTTCTCATCTAACCATTATGTCATTTCATATAAAATCTGGTTGTGCAGTATTTAGAACTAAAGATTTTAATCTTCTTCTATCATGTAGCCAAGGCCGTATTATCTCCAAACCTGAAGCAGAGGTCCAAAACAGAGATATGCTTCAATATGTAAGTAAACAAGGAGTGTTTAAATCATATCATAGACCCTGTGAGAGGCTGTTGTTTATTGTGTCCCTGTGCAGGGATAGTCAGGATGGAAATTTTCAGAATCTTAGTCATAATACCAAGAATAATCCATGAAAACACATACTCTGCATACCTGAGGCTTGGGTCTCAAATTCCTATTTGGTTTTCTATCCTGGGAAACTAAGCTAAATAGTAGGTAAGCCTCAAAAACTATATTTACCCCCATAATCCTAAGGCATAGATTGGAAGCTGACCAAATAGTCTGTTTCTTGACCCTCTTCTCGAAACTGTATGTTGGGCTTGCCTTCTGTATCTATTTTTCCTACTGTAGAGAAAGAAGGCTGTGAAAAGACAAGACCAGTGATGGAAAATGAGCCCTTCCTCCTCAAACTAGTGACCAGCTGGCCTAAGTTCTTACACCAATTTTGCTTTATCTGGTTACCACTTTAATTTAGTTTCCAAGTGTAATGATACTTAAGGTAAAGAGCCATGCAGGATGGTGGTATCACATCAATTTTATGGGGGAAAATGGAGAGGAGAGGAGACATGTAGAGATTTCATCACTATTGTCCAGAAATTATGTCCTATAAGATACAGTTGGGATAGATGGTGTCAATGACCGAAGACCTGTAGGAATCCTACATCTCATAGAAACTTGTGTCATATGCTCATGACTATAGGTAAGGTAATTGATGCCCAGATGGTGAATAAGCTCCATATATGGGGAGAAAGAAAGGTGAAGAAAGAGGGAAAAACTATAAATCCACTGAGAGCTCAGCAAAAATAAACTGAACTTATTTTGGAACACTCCAGCTCGATTTGAATTGACTTTTGTGTGTGTGTGTGTGTGTTTCCACTCATGAAAACTGAAGTCTCCTTAGCTCAGGAATAGAGAATATTTTTTATGTGTCTAAAAGTGAAATGAATCCCCATAAACAATCAACATTTTTGAGTGCACATAGGGGTTCCATGCTTAAAATTGCCTCATAAAGCAAATTTTTCTGAAGTAGATACTGAAAATAGAAAATGTAGGATCATGGAGAATGAATATTTTTCACTTTAATAGATTATCTGTGCAATGGAAATGGCCATGAAAATAACCACACTGACTTATATTCCAACAGCATTGTACCAGAATATTGGTTTCAAAAAAAAAAATACTGGTTTACCCATAAGTTCATCAGAACATATTATCAAACTTAAATAGACTTTAAATCTGAGCAACTGGTAAAGGGTTTAATTAAACTATTATATTTCTTCTATGAATTTATATTAATATTCTATCCATAGCTAACCATCTATAATTGGTTGTTTGTATTTTAATTTCTAGCCAGTGTAACTCTGTATTTATTATAGTTATTAATTCCTTAACTGTTATTTATGTTCATCTTATTATAATTTGACATTCAACTTTTTTATATATATTTTTTTTAATTTTATAAACATATAATGTATTTTTATCCCCAGGGGTACAGGTCTGTGAATCGCGAGGTTTACACACTTCACAGCACTCACCATAGCACATACTCTCCCCAATGTCCATAACCCCACCCCCCACTCCTGACCCCCCTCCCCCCAGCAACCCTCAGTTTGTTTTGTGAGATTAAGAGTCACTTATGGTTTATCTCCTTCCCAATCCCACCTTGTTTCATTTATTCTTTTCCTACCCCCCCAAACCCCCCACGTTGCATCTCCACTTCCTCATATCAGGGAGATCATATGATAGTTGTCTTTCTCCGATTGACTTATTTTGCTAAGCATAATACCCTCTAGTTCCATCCATGTCATTGCAAATGGCAAGATTTCATTTCTTTTGATGGCTGCATAGTATTCCATTGTGTATATATACCACATCTTCTTTATCCATTCACATCTTCTTTATCCATTCATCTGTTGATGAACATCTAGGTTCTTTCCATAGTTTGGCTATTGTGGACATTGCTGCTATAAACATTCGGGTGCATGTGCCCCTTCGGATCACTACGTTTGTATCTTTAGGGTAAATACCCAGTAGTGCACTTGCTGGGTCATAGGGTAGCTCTATTTTCAACTTTTTGAGAAACCTCCATGCTGCTTTCCAGAGTGGTTGCACCAGCTTGCATCCCCACCAACAGTGTAGGAGGGTTCCCCTTTCTCTGCATCCTTGTCAGCATCTGTCATTTCCCGACTTGTTAATTTTAGCCATTCTGACTGGTGTGAGGTGGTATCTCATTTTGGTTTTGATTTGTATTTCTCTGATGCCTGATGCCGAGTGATGTGGAGCACTTTTCCATGTGTCTGTTGGCCATCTGGATGTCTTCTTTGCAGAAATGTCTGTTCATGTCCTCTGCCCATTTCTTGATGGATTATTTGTTCTTTGGGTGTTGAGTTTGCTAAGCTCTTTATAGATTTTGGATACTAGCCCTTTATCTGATATGTCGTTTGCAAATATCTTCTCCCATTCTGTCAGTTGCCTTTTGGTTTTGTTAACTGTTTCCTTTGCTGTGCAAAAGCTTTTGATCTTGATGAAATCCCAATAGTTCATTTTTGCCCTTGCTTCCCTTGCCTTTGGCGATGTTCCCAGGAAGAAATTGCTGCGGCTGAGGTCAAAGAGGTTGCTGCCTGCGTTCTCCTCAAGGATTTTGATGGATTCCTTTCTCACATTGAGGTCCTTCATCCATTTTGAGTCTATTTTCGTGTGTGGTGTAAGGAAATGGTCCAATTTCATTTTTCTGCATGTGGCTGTCCAATATTCCCAACACCATTTGTTGAAGAGGCTGTCTTTTTTCCAGTGGACATTCTTTCCTGCTTTGTTGAAGATTAGTTGACCATAGAGTTGTGGGTCTATTTCTGGGCTCTCTATTCTGTTCCATTGATCTATGTTTCTGTTTTTGTGCCAGTACCATACTGTCTTGATGATGACAGCTTTGTAATAGAGCTTGAAGTCTGGAATCGTGATGCCACCAACTTTGGCTTTCTTTTTCAATATTCCTTTGGCTATTTGCGGTCTTTTCTGGTTCCATATAAATTTTAGGATTATTTGTTCCATTTCTTTGAAAAAAATGGATGGGATTTTGATGGGGATTGCATTAAATGTGTAGATTGCCTTAGGTAGCATAGACATTCTCACAATATTTATTCTTCCAATTCAGGAACATGGAACATTTTCCCATTTCCTTGTGTCTTCCTCAATTTCTTTCATGAGTACTTTATAGTTTTCTGAGTATAGATTCTTTGCCTCTTTGGTTAGGTTTATTCCTAGGTATCTTATGGTTTTGGGTGCAACTGTAAATGGGGTTGACTCCTTAATTTCTCTTTCTTCTGTCTTGTTGTTGCAACTGATTTCTGTGCATTGATTTTATATCCTGACACTTTACTGAATTCCTGTACAAGTTCTAGCAGTTTTGGAGTGGAGCCTTTTGGGTTTTCCACATATAGTATCATATCATCTGCAAAGAGTGATAGTTTGACTTCTTCTTTGCCGATTTGGATGCCTTTAATTTCTTTTTGTTGTCTGGTTGCTGAGGCTAGGACTTCTAGTACTATGTTGAATGGCAGTGGTGATAATGGACATCCCTGCCGTGTTCCTGACCTTAGCAGAAAGGCTTTCAGTTTTTCTCCATTGAGAATGATATTTGCGGTGGGTTTTTCATAGATGGCTTTGATAATATTGAGGTATGTGCCCTCTATCCCTACACTTTGAAGAGTTTTGATCAGGAAGGGATGCTGTACTTTGTCAAATGCTTTTTCAGCATCTATTGAGAGTATCATATGGTTCTTGTTCTTTCTTTTATTAATGTATTGTATCACATTGATTGATTTGCGGATGTGGAACCAACCTTGCAGCCCTGGAATAAATCCCACTGGGTCGTGGTGAATAATCTTTTTAATGTACTGTTGGATCCTATTGGCTAGTATTTTGGTGAGAATTTTCGCATCTGTGTTCATCAAGGATATTGGTCTGTAATTCTCTTTTTTGATGGAATCCTTGTCTGGTTTTGGGATCAAGGTGATGCTGGCCTCATAAAATGAGTTTGGGAGTTTTCCTTCCATTTCTATTTTTTGGAACAGTTTCAGGAGAATGGGTATTACTTCTTCTTTAAATGTTTGGTAGAATTCCCCTGGGAAGCCGTCCGGCCCTGGGCTTTTGTTTGTTCAGAGATTTTTTGATGACTGTTTCAATCTCCTTACTGGTTACAGGTCTGTTCAGGTTTTCTATTTCTTCCTGGTGCAGTTGTGGTAGTTTATATGTCTCTAAGAATGCATCCATTTCTTCCAGATTGTCAAATTTGTTGGCATAGAGTTGTTCATAATACGTTCTTATAATTGTTTGTATTTCTTTGGTGTTGGTTGTGATCTCTCCTCTTTCATTCATTTGGGTCCTTTCTCTTTTCTTTTTAATAAGTCTGGCCAGGGGCTTATCAATCTTATTAATTCTTTCAAAGAACCAGCTCCTAGTTTCACTGATTTGTTCTATTGTTTTTGTTTGTTTGTTTGTTTGTTTCTATTTCATTGATTTCTGCTCTGATCTTTATTATTTCTCTTCTCCTGCTGGGTTTAGGCTTTCTTTGTTGTTATTTCTCTAGCTCCTTTAGGTGTAGGGTTAGGTTGTGTATTTGAGACCTTTCTTGTTTCTTGAGAAAGGCTTGTACCACTATATATTTTCCTCTCAGGACTGCCTTTGCTGTGTCCCACAGATTTTGAACCGTTGTTTTCATTATCATTTGTTTCCATGAATTTTTTTCAATTCTTCTTTAATTTCTTGGTTGACCCATTCATTCTTTAGAAGGATGCTGTTTAGTCTCCATGTATTTGGGTTCTTTCCAAATTTCCTCTTGTGATTGAGTTCTAGATTCAGAGCATTGTGGTCTGAAAATATGCATGGAATGATCCCAATCTTTTGAAAATGGTTGAGACCCGATTTGTGACCCAGGATGTGATCTATTCTGGAGGATGTTCCATGTGCACCAGAGAAGAATATGTATTCTGTTGCTTTGGGATGAAATGTTCTGAATATATTTGTGATGGCCATCTGGTCCAGTGTGTCATTTAAGGCCTTTATTTCCTTGTTGATCTTTTGCTTGGATGATCTGCCCATTTCAGTGAGGGGAGTGTTAAAGTCCCCTACTATTATTGTATTATTGTCGATGTGTTTCTTTGATTTTGTTATTAATTGGTTTATATAGTTGGCTGCTCCCATGTTAGGGGCATAGATACTTAAAATTGTTAGATCTTCTTGTTGTACAGACCCTTTGAGTATGATATAGTGCCCTTCCTCATCTCTTGTTATAGTCTTTGGCTTAAAGTCTAATTGATCTGATATAAGGATTGCCACCCCAGCCTTCTTCTGATGTCCATTAGCATGGTAAATTGTTTTCCACCCCCTCAGTTTAAGTCTGGAGGTGTCTTCGGGTCTAAAATGAGTTTCTTGTAGGCAGCATATTGATGGGTTTTGTTTTTTTGTCCATTCTGATACCCTGTGTCTTTTGATTGGGGCATTTAGCCCATTAACATTCAGGGTAACTATTGAGAGATATGAGTTTAGTGCCATTGTATTGCCTGTAAGGTGACTGTTACTGTATATTTGTCTGTTCCTTTCTGATATACTACTTTTAGGGTCTCTCTTTGCTTAGAGGACCCCTTTCAATATTTCCTGTAGAGCTGGTTTGGTGTTTGCAAATTCTTTCAGTTTTTGTTTGTCCTGGAAGCTTTTTATCTCTCCTTTCAATATTTTCAATGATTGCCTAGCTGGATATAGTATTCTTGGCTGCATGTTTTTCTCATTTAGTGCTCTGAACATATCATGCCAGTTCTTTCTGGCCTGCCAGGTCTCTGTGGATAAGTCCGCTGCCAATCTAATATTTTTACCATTGTATGTTACAGACTTCTTTTCCCGGGCTGCTTTCAGGATTTTCTCTTTGTTGCTAAGACTTGTAAACTTTACTATTAGGTGATGGGGTGTGGACCTATTCTTATTGATTTTGAGGGGGGTTCTCTGCACCTCCTGGATTTTGATGCTCGTTCCCTTTGCCATATTAGGGAAATTCTCTACAATAATTCACTCCAATATACCTTCTGCTCCCCTCTCTCTTTCTTTTTCTTCTGGAATCCCAATTATTCTAATGTTGTTTCGTCTTATGGTGTCACTTATCTCTCAAATTCTCCCCTTTTGGTCCAGTAGCTGTTTGTCTCTCTTTTTCTCAGATTCTTTATTCTCGGTCCTTTGGTCTTCTATATCACGAATTCTTTCTTCTGCCTCATTTATCCTAGCAGTAAGAGCCTCCATTCTTGATTGCACCTCATTAATAGCTTTTTTTATTTCAACCTGGTTAGATTTTAGTTCTTTTATTTCTCCAGAGAGGGCTTTTATCTCTCCAGAGAGGGTTTCTCTAATATCTTCCATGCCTTTTTCGAGCCCTGCTAGAACCTCGACAATCGTCATTCTGAACTCTAGATCTGACATATTACCAATGTCCGTATTGATTAGGTCCCTAGCCTTTGGTATTGCCTCTTGTTCTTTTTTTTTTTTTTTTTTTTTTTTTTTTTTTTTTTTTTTTTTTTTTTTTTTTTTTTTGTGGTGAGTTTTTCCGCCTTGTCATTTTGTCCAGGTAAGAATATATGAAGGAGCAAATAAAATACTAAAAGGGTGGCAAAGACCCCAGGAAAGTGTGCTTTAGCCAAATCAGAAGAGACCCCAAATCATGGGGGAGGGGGGAGAAAGGGGATAAAAAGAAGTTCAGGAAAAAAATTTTAAAAAAAGAAAACAAATTTTAAAAATATAAAAAAGAAAAAAAATATATTAGACTGGTGACTAGAACAGGGTCACCCACTTAATTTTGGGAGTATTTTGGTCTCTTAGAAGAAACTACCTCCCAAAATTTTAAAGAATGAAAAACACATATAAGGGTAAACACAATGAAGGGATGGAATATGCCTATAAAGATGAAAAAAAATTTTTTTTAATTTCTAAAAAAGGAGTTGATAAATAAGTTGGTTAGGAGAGTAAAGAAAAAGAACGTGGAGAGATTTTGCTCGGGCTGGAGACTAGAACAAGCCCGGAGCTAGATTTAGGGTATATTTTGATCTATTAGAAGAAGTTTTACCCCAAATTTTTAAAAGAAAAAACCCTATGTGTATACCAAAAATAAAGTTAGATACAATGAAGGATAAAATATGACTATAATAATGAAGATTCAAAAAAGATTATTATTATTTTTTTATGAAAGGTATTGTTAAGATAAACTAGTTAAAAAATGTTAAAAGAGGAAAGGGTAAAAGTTAAATAAAATTTAGAAGAAGAAAAAAAATAAAATTAAAAAAAATTAAATTAACTGCAAGACTAAAGAATCATGGGGAGAAAGCCATGAATTCCATGCTTTGCTTTCTCCTCCTCTGGAATTCTGCTGCTCTCCTTGGTAAGTGAAATTGGTCCAGGCTGGATTTCTTGTTGATCTTCTGGGGGAGGGGCCTGTTGTAGTGATTCTCAAGTGTCTTTGCCCCAGGCGGAATTGCACCATCCTTACCAGGGGCCAGTAATCCTGGGCTAAGTAATCCGCTCGGGTTCGCTTTCGGGAGCTTTTGTTCCCTGAACACTTTCCGTAGAGTCCGGAGGACGCGAATGAAAATGGCGGCCTCCCAATCTCCGGCCCGGAGGAGCCGAGAGCTCGGGGCCCCACTCCTCAGTGCGCCATCAGAGAAAAGCGCTCAATCACTCCCGTCTCCCTGGCCTCCAGCTGAGCTCTGAGCTCACCCAGCCTGTGACCGGTTCAAGGTAACCCCGAGCTGAGAGCTCACTCCTCGGCTCTGTCTCTGTAGCTGGCCTCCCTGCTCTAATACCTGGGAGCTCTGTGACACTCATACGCCCCCGATCCTTCTGTGACCCTGGGGGACCTGGGGCCA
>PISX010033830.1:0-14669 GCA_004024625.1 Mellivora capensis | reverse complement strand
GGAACAGAATAGAGAGCCCAGAAATAGACCCTCAACTCTATGGTCAACTAATCTTCGATAAAGCAGGAAAGAATGTCCAATGGAAAAAAGACAGCCTCTTCAATAAATGGTGTTGGGAAAATTGGACAGCCACTTGCAGAAAAATGAAATTGGACCATTTCCTTACACCACACATGAAAATAGACTCAAAATGGATGAAAGACTTCAATGTGAGAAAGGAATCCATCAAAATCCTTGAGGAGAACACAGGCAGCAACCTCTTCGACCTCAGCTGCAGCAACATCTTCCTAGGATCATCGCCAAAGGCAAGGGAAGCAAGGGCAAAAATGAACTATTGGGATTTCATCAAGATCAAAAGCTTTTGCACAGCAAAGGAAACAGTCAACAAAACCAAAAGACAACTGACAGAATGGGAGAAGATATTTGCAAACGACATATCAGATAAAGGGCTAGTGTCCAAAATCTATGAAGAACTTCTCAAACTCAACACCCAAAGAACAAATAACCCAATCAAGAAATGGGCAGAGGACATGAACAGACATTTCTGCAAAGAAGACATCCAGATGGCCAACAGACACATGAAAAAGTTTTCCACATCACTTGGCATCAGGGAAATACAAATTAAAACCACAATGAGATATCACCTCACACCAGTCAGAATGGCTAAAATTAACAAGTCAGGAAATGACAGATGCTGGCGAGGATGTGGAGAAAGGAGAACCCTCCTACACTGTTGGTGGGAATGCAAGCTGGAGCAAACGCTCTGGAAAACAGCGTGGAGATTCCTCAAAAAGTTGAAAATAGAACTACCCTATGACCCAGCAATTGCACTACTGGGTCTTTACCCTAAAGACACAAACATAGTGATCCAAAGGGGCATGTGCACCCGAATGTTTATAGCAGTAATGTCTACAATAGCCAAACTATGGAAAGAACCTAGATGTCCATCAACAGATGAATGGATAATGAAGATGTGGTATATATACACAACGGAATACTATGCAGCCATCAAAAGAAATGAAATCTTGCCATTTGCAACAACGTGGATGGAACTAGAGGGTATCATGCTTAGTGAAATAAGTCAATCGGAGAAAGACAACTATCATATGATCTCCCTGATATGAGGAAGTGGAGATGCAACATGGGGGGTTGTGGGGGTAGGAAAAGAAGAAAAGAAACAAGATGGGATCGGGAGGGAGACAAACCATAAGTGACTCTTAATCTCACAAAACAAACTGAGGGTTGCTGCGGGGAGGGGAGTCAGGAAAGGGGGGTGGGGTAATGGACATTGGAGAGGGTATGTGCTATGGTTAGTGCTGTGAAGTGTGTAAACCTGGCGATTCACAGACATGTACCCCTGGGCATAAAAATACATTATATGTACATAAAAAATAAAAAGAATTAAAAAAAAAAACTGCCAGAGAGAGAAAGGTTACTTTTTAAAGCACAAGAGATACACTGGTAATTGAGTTATTAAAAACAAAAATGGAAGTCAGAAGGTAGTGGTATATCTTCAATAACTGAAAATGCAAAAACAGAGAACTGCTAACATAGACTGTCAGTAAAAATATCTTTCAAGTATGAAGGTGAAAAAAGACATTTTCATACCAAAGATACAGATATAGTGAAAATAAGGGCCATATGTACCCCAATGTTCATAGCAGCAATGTCCACAATCACCAAACTGTGGAAAGAGCCAAGATTCCCTTCACCAGATGAATGGATAAAGAAAATATGGTCCATATGTACAATGGAATATTACTCAGCTATCAGAAAGGATGAACTTTTGTATCAACATGGATGGGACTGGAGGAGAATATGCTGAGTGAAATAAGTCAAGCAGAGAAAGCCAATTATCATATGGGTTCACTCACTTATGGAGCATAAAGAATAACATGGAGGACATTAGGAGAAGGAAAGAAAAAGTGAATTGGGGGAAATCGGAGGGGGAGATGAAGCATGAGAGACTGTGGATTCTGAGAAACAAAGTGAGGATTTTGGAGGGGTGGGGGGTGGGAGGTTGGGTGAGCCTGGTGGTGGGTATTAACGCGGGTATGTATTGCATGGAGCACTGGGTGTGGTGTATAAACAATGAATCTTGGAATACTGAAAAAATAAATTAAGATGTTAAAAATATTTTTAAAAATCAGGAAATTAAAAAAAAACAAAAACAGTTGTTAGCAGTAGACTGTTGGTGAAGGAAACATTAAAGAGAGCTCTTTAGGTAGACAAAAGTAATCCTCAATGGAAGGTTAGAGATACAGAAGAAATCAACAGCAAAGGAAGGTATAAATATATGAGTAAATCCAAATGACATGGATTTTTATAAGACAATAATAATATTTGGGAGATATATATGTGTGTGTTATTACCCATCTATCTTTCTCCCTATCTATCCATCCATCTATCTATCTATCCATCTCTACATAGGACAAAAAATGTTTAAGTTTGGAAGAAAATAAAAGGATTATAAGTGTTCTAAGGTCCTTATATTGCTTCTAAGAGGAAGTAAATAGTAAAAAATGCCCAATTACCATGACACTTTGGCAAGTCCAGGATTCATGTTGTAATTTTCAAGGTAAACATTAAAAGCATAATAAAAAGTATAAAATTTTTAAATAAAGAGACAGAGAAAACAGAATGATAAAAAATAGCCCACACACCAGTTAGAATGACCAAAATTAGCAAGACAGGAAACAACGTGTGTTGGAGAGGATGTGGAGAAAGGGGAACCCTCTTACACTGTTGGTGGGAATGCAAGTTGGTGCAGCCACTCTGGAGAACAGTGTGGAGATTCCTCAAGAAGTTAAAAATAGAGATTCCCTATGACCCTGCAATTGCGCTGCTGGGTATTTACCCCAAAGATACAGATGTGGTGGAAAGAAGGGCCATCTGTACCCCAATGTTTATAGCAGCAATGGCCACAGTCGCCAAACTGTGGAAAGAACCAAGATGCCCTTCAACAGACGAATGGATAAGGAAGATGTGGTCCATATACACTATGGAGTATTATGCCTCCATCAGAAAGAATGAATATCCAACTTTTGTAGCACCATGGATGGGACTGGAAGAGATTATGCTGAGTGAAATAAGTCAAGCAAAGAGAGTCAATTATCATATGGTTTCACTTATTTGCAGAGCATAACAAATAACATGGAAGACATGGGGATATGGAGAGGAGAAGGGAGTTGAGGGAAATTGTCGGGGAGATGAACCATGAGAGACTATGGACTCTGAAAAATAACCTGAGGGTTTTGAAGGGGCGGGGGGTGGGAGGTTGGGGGAGCCAGGTGGTGGGTATTAGGGAGGGCATGCATTGCATGGAGCACTGGGTGTGTTGTAAAACTATGGATTCTGTTACGCTGAAAAGAAATGAAATAAAAAAAAAATAGTCAGCCCAAAGGAAGGCAAGAAAAGAGAGAGAGAGAGAGAAAAAAAAGCATGGAATGAGTGGGACAAATAAAAAGCATATTGCAAGACAATAGATTCAAAGTTAAATATATTGTAATTATATTAAATATAAGTAGCCTAAATACCTCAGTTAAAAGACAAAGATTTTTCTGGATTGATTACAGATCGAAGCCAAAGTATATTATGTTTCCAAGACACAAATTAAAATATGAGAATAAAAATAGTTTGAAAGGAGTGGAAAAAATTGTACTCTGCAAATAGTAGCCAAGGGAAAGCTGGTAAATCTGTGCTAACATCAGACAAAATTGACCTTAAAGCAACTTAAAAAAAGAAAGAAAGAAAAAATTATTGGAGACGGAGAGTCACTTCTTACTGATTAGGGATTCAACCCATCAGGATGACAGAATAACTTAAAGTGTATATGTATCTAATTATATGGCCTCAAAATATTTGAAGGAAAAAGTGACCAGAAGATGGAGCTACAGGTAAATCCACAACCATGCTGGAATTTTGTAACAGATCTCTCTCAGTATACATGAACAATGAATCTTGGAACACTACATCAAAAACTAATGATGTATTGTACGGTGACTAACATAGCACAATAAAAAAAAAAACACTAAAAAAAATTTGATAGATCAAGTAGGCATAATCTGTAAGGCTGTGAAATATTTCAAAAACATGATTAAAAACCTGACACACCAAGAGACAATATGATAATAAACCTAGTTTTCAAGTATATATTGAATTATAAAAACTCAGCCTATAGGAGGCCACAAAGCAGGTATCAACACTTTCAAAGGGTTAGAATTACAGAGGATGTAATGGGACCACAGTTCAAAAGTAAAAAGGTCACAGGAAGATCACCATATGTTTAAAAATTAAGAAAAAATATCAAATAACCCACAGGTCACAAATAAATCTCAACAAAAATACATTTTAAAAAATGTTTTTTTAAAAACATGTGGGATGTAGTGAGTGAGAACAGTGATTAAACAGAAATCTTCCCCTGAGAATGCTATACTAGGAAAAGATACAGCCTGAAAAAGACTCCGTGAAGTAAGTGTCTCAAGAAATTAGAAAGGGAAAAGCCTAACACATGCAATGGAAGTAGAAGAAAGGAAACAATAAGGACAAGAGTAGAAAATACTGAAATAAAAACACCATTGAACACTACATCAAAAACTAATGATGTACTATATGTTGGCTAACTGAACATAAGAATAAAAAAGAAAGAAAAAAATTCCAAGCAGAATAGACCAGCCCCAAAGTTATGTTTTTTGAAAAGATGAGTAAAATTGATAAACCATGGGAAAGGTGGATTACTATGACATTGAAAGAAGGCAGAGCTGCCACTCCTGGAGATGAGAAAGGGGGCATGGAAGCAGGGGTTTCAAGAGCTGAGAGTTAGGAGGTGATGCAGGGGAAGGGGTGTTCCAGCAGTGAGGACAACCTGGACCAGCAGCATGGGCTGAGACTAGGACCGCTGGCTGCCTGGAACAGTTGGAGAAAGGCTGGCTTTTGGGAAGGGGGGGGGATGTGAGGCAGGTGTAGCCAGGATGGTCCAGATTGGGAAGGAAAACTGGGCTTTATGTTGAGAAATGCAGGAAGCCACTGGAGAATTTTAAGCCAGGGGTGAAGTGAGGCCACAGATTTGCCCTGTGGGGTGATGGTTGGCTGCTATCTGAGGCAGTATTAGGGGTTGGGGTGGAGTGAGGGGAGGCAGTGAGGAGGCACATGCAGCCATTTAGGTGGGGAAGATGAAGGTCTGGACAAATGGGGCAGGAGGGGTAGGGTCAGATGCATCTGGGGGGTGGAAACTCAGGACAGAGGGAACATAGGATATTTAAGGAAACAGAGGCTATTTATGGGGTGAAAGGCCAATGATGAATCGGCAAGTGGGGTGGAGCAGAAGAGAAACAGCTGCCAAAGAAAGAGGGCATTTCAAGTGCATCCTACTGTCCCTCAGGACATCTCTGGTGGTGGTAGGAGCCATTAGAGAAGAGTCTAGTTTCTGTGGATCTTGTGTAAGAGGAGCCTGGTGCCCACAGCTGGTGAGAGCATGGCTGGGAGCTTGCTGAGCCATGACAGGAAGGAGAGAGCACAGCCACCGAAGGTAATGTGAGCTCACAGAGTTTTTAAAAGATGGAGGATGAGGTTTTCCTTCTTTCACTCCTTGCAGCCTCCACCTGAAAAACTAAAATCAGTGACTCACATCATATGATGAAGATTTTCCAGCTATCAATCCAGGTTTTCCCTTTCCTCCCTCTTCTTTCATATTGATGGGGAAGTGTTTTTGAACCTGGACTCACAATTATTCTTTGTTTGTATGCCTGCTTACTTTATTTATCACATAAGAAGATGGGGAGAGAAATGTTTTTAAGAATTGCAAAAGGTAAAGAGATAAATTTAAAGGATCACCATAGCTGTTTCTTCCAAGGGAGTCTATGAAATGTGTTAAGTCAGAAATGGCCAGTATACATGTCAGACTGGTATTTCTAAATCCCATTCTCCCCCCATAACATATTGTAATTGAAAGATACCCAAACAGATGTTTTCTGTTATATTCATTCAGTTCCAAAGTTTTCTTCATATGTTACTCACAGACAAATAATCCCTGAGGAGCTACAACGGCTAATAATCTTCATTTTTGTTATTGCATGTGAAAATATTTCAGGCTGCATATGTTAGATTAATTTTGTTTCTGAACAGCATTATTATTAAAAGAGGATCTTATCACCTTTCTGTGCACATTTTAACAATTAATTCTTTTGCCTTATCTTGTGGTAAAAATTATATTCATTCCTTTTTGGTCATCACACCATTTATTCATTTGCTGTGGTATCAAGATTCCCCCTTCCTCAACCAAATTACATCCTGTGGAGTTGACCCGTGAAGTCCCTCACAAGAGATGCTCAATTTGGCCAAGTGTATGTTCAGGCACACCTATTAACACAACTCTCATGTTTTCTTATTGGAATGATGTTCCAAAAATGAAATATTTAGAGTGGGAATAGTGGAAACATTGTTTCCACTAAGAGGGTTAGGAAAACCACTGTCTAGTTAGACTCTATCAATATTGCTTTAAATCTTGAATTGCTATGTCTCAAAGTCAGGCTAAGGTCAGAGCTTATCGTGAATAATGGCTTGGCAAATAAGAATAACCCTCTCTGGGGGTCCTGTGCACTGACTCCAAGGATGGGAAGGAGACAGCACTGACCACAAGAGAGGCACTGAGTGGCTCCTTTGCAGTATTTGCTTCCTGGGGTCTGGACTCCATAGTGCTATCCAATAATGTGCTTTGTCAATATCGTGGGTCTTTCTGCTCATCAGTAAATGACTGCAGGAGAGAGATGGGGAGATGGCTGTCAATGTGCCTTCTAGGGCTAACGTTGGTGATGCTCATTGTAGAACTCAGTGGTCTGTTTAAGAAGTGGGAGCTCCCTGCTCCAAAACACAGATATTTCCTGCATTTCTATACTGCGGGGGGCAAGGGGCAGGGCCTGATTTGCTGACCGAGTGGGCAAAGCTCACATAACCACAAACACCATGCATGAATCTGGGAAAGAGAGGCCAGGAACGGAGACTTCTGGGAGGTGTGGCACTGGCAGGGCAGGGGATTGAAATCTAGGCTTCATTATTTGCCCCTATATGTCCATTCCCTCAGCAAATGATTATGGAGTCCCTTCAGTGTGGGGGCTTTGTAGTAGGCACTAGGTAGACTATGGTGGACAATATAGATACAGTCTTGGACCATTTAAAGCCTCAAGTCTATTGGGACAGACAGATGTTGGATACCTAGATAGACAAGCTATGACATTGAACATTGTCACAAATTCCATGAAGGACAAGCACAAGATCCAATGGGACAGAATAGGAAGGGGGCCATTGATAATGGCAGGGGCAGGGGTTAGAGGTCAGCAGAAGTCTCTCTAGACAGATGCATTTGCCAGTTTGACAGGAGTAGAAAGGAGGGGCACCAGCCCAGCAGGGAGGATAGCATGTGTGAGGCTGAGGGTGGGGAAAGGCTATGGCAGGAGGCAAGAACCAAAGGAAGTTCAGGTGGTAACTGAGGGAGGGAGGCTCAGGAATGATGAAGCTGGTGGTGGTGGCTCGGGGCCCAGGAAAAAGCTGTTCATTTTCTTCTTCTTTTCCCACTCCCTCTCCTCCTCCTTTTCTCCTCCTCCTCCTCCTCTTCCTCTTCCTCCTCCTTCTCCTCCTCCTCCTCCTCCTTTTTCTCATGGAGCCCAACATGGGGCTTGAACTCATGACCCTGAGATCAAGACCTGAGCTGAGATCAAGAGTCAGATGCTTAACCAACTAAGCCATGCAGGGGTCCTGAAATTCTTCTTTTAAGTCATGGACAATGGAAGCAGAATGTGGTTTTAAGCAGGAGAGTGACATAATTCCACTTACATTAAAAATATATAGTTCTGGCAGCTTGAAGAGAGGCTCGGGGCTGGTGAGACATAGTGGGATATGGGCAACACATGAAGCAGGACAGAGCTGGGGTGAGGCTGCCCCTTCAGGTGTCAAAGACCACTGTCCACAGTGCCCTTGGCTTCCCCTCTCCACTGTCTCCCTCCCTCCATAATGCCATTCTGCTCCAGAAACTGCTCTCCTGAGAAGGGTGGGGCACCTCATGGAGTACAATGAAGACTGGGCAAATGACTTCTCCAAGGACTGTTTTTCTTCACCCCAATTATGGGTGAAGGAATGAACTCATTGAGCAAATGTAAACAGAATATGTAAATTGGAGCTTTCTCATGCCCCCCAAAATCAAATTGTGTTGGTGTACTCCTTTGTGCTCCCACCTGCATGTGAGGTGAGTCCTGAGCATAGCAGGGGCTGCAGGCCAAGGATGGTCCCCTAGGCAGACAGGGACATGGGGGTCATCAGGGACTGCAGGGCACATGCATTTAAAAGCAGAAAAGACTCTGATCTCAGAGATTTGCATCTGGTACTCTCACATGCACCCCTGACAGTCTCCAGAAATAAGTGATGGAGATTTGGACATCAAAGCCTTTTGGTGAGTAGAAAGAAAGAGTACCTTTCCTGTCAACAGCATTCAACATTCCCAAAGGCTTAGAACACCGCAGGGTCAGGTTTCCCGGATTGGAGGAAATGATGTGTGTCTCAGAAGGCCACATGCCAGCCATCCTGGGAGCTAACCATTTGATGAAAACCCAATTTTCCTTTAAAAAAAGAAACTGATCCAATATCCTTGACATGGGGAGGAAAGATAAATTGCTCAAGCCTGGGACTAGAGTGAGCTCTTTGTGAAGTGGAAATGGATCAGATCTTAGTGGTCTAAGGGAGCAGGAAGCACCTAGATATTCTTTGGCACCATTTAAAAATTATGTCAACATGAATGTCCCCAGTTAGCAATACAGCACTCAAGTTAAAATAATCTGTCATGTGCGTAGTCAGTGTACATGAGGGATCAGCAAGGTGAAGAGTCTTCTTTCAATTTTGTGTCCCAGAGTTGAAGTAAGTTATCCAAACGTTGAAGATCTAGAGGAGAGAATCTGAAAATACCGAGAAACAGCTTAAGGGGAATCTCTTAATATCTTTGTGGAAGTGTGTGTGGGAAATCCTTCCTTTCAGCCCTCCCTTGGGTAAAAATGTGGTTTTGAGGCTGCTGAGAGCAGAAGGAGGCCTGCTTTGTCAGCTACCTGAAAGAACTTCCTACCCAAAATTCTCTTGAGGTTTAGGCTCAGTAGGGGTGACTTTATTTGTTGAGGATTGGAGCTCATTGTTCGGGAGCCCATTTCTTCATTGGTGGACAACTCCTGCATATTTTTCTGAACTGCTTCCCCTCTGAACACCATGAGCCTTTTATGCAGTCTCCTCCCTCCCATGTAAGGCCCTGGGCTGGCACTGCAACTGTGATCCTGGTGGAACACCAGCAACACAGCCATGATCCTGGTGGAACCCCTCCAATGTTGTCCCTTTTCCCTACTGCAGCAGAAACCAGCATTGCATCCCTCCCCTCCACTCCATGGAGTGCTCACTCCACGTGAAATGCCACTGGCTTGGCAGACCTCTAAGCCAGACTGCTGGGCACTGGTGCCAACAAGCATCTCATTGAGGTCAGCGAAGAACAAAACTCTACTTGTTTTAAACTGTCTTTATTTTAAAATTTGCCCTAAAAAAGCAACCAGACAGAATTCATTCTTCTCAAAGCAGTCTCCTGTTCTAGAGTAGCCATGCCAAATGGTCTCTGAGCAGACACAAAAACAATGGGATGCAAAGCTGAGACCGTTGCATAGACCCCTTACTCCACTTTGGGTGAGTTGATGGGCTTGGCAGTGGGACTCTGGCTCAGTCTTACCCAACAGAGTCAAGGTGAGGATGAAGTTTTTCATATTTATCTGTTTCTCAGCCACATCCTAGCTCCGGAGTCCTGTGGTTTCTTGTCAGTGTTCCATGGAACTGGTATACACTCTGGTCCAACACCAAAATAAAGGAGCCATCCACATTTAAACAGAAAATATTTGCCCATTCTCTTTTTCCATATTCTAAATCATACTCTTCTTTTGAGCCTCTGTGAACACTTCACCTCCTCCATGAAGCTTTTTCCATGAATTCTGTTTATCTCCTCTCCTTTGTCTTCTTCAAGTCAGGAACTTTTTTTTTTTTTTTTTAATTTAAGTCGGCTCCATGTCCATTATAGATCCCAATGTGGGGCTTGAACTCACAACCCTGTGATCAAGACCTGAGCTGAGGTCAACAGTTAGATGCTTAATTGAATGAGCCACCCAGGCACTCTAAGTTTCATTTGGGAACTGTTCTCCATTGCCAGCTTTGCTAGATTGTTCTAGGCCAACTTGGTGGAGCTGGGAGCTATGGTTCCTCAAATCCATTTCCTGGGTTAGAGCTGCCCAAAGGAGATTTGCATGAGATGTGGAAGGCAGGTTTGAAGTGGTGGCCATAATTCTCAGAAATTCACTGTGGTCACTTTTGGATCTTCTATGTGAAGAACCACCATCATCCCTTAGGGCGTCATGGAAGGACCACGGCATGCAAAGTAATAATTGAGCCCTTTTGCTTTTTCCCTTTCACCCAGCTTAGCAGCTTTCAGAGGTGGCCCTTCTTCATGTGAGAGACCAAAGAAGGGAGACTCTGGGGAAACTGATATCCGATAGTGCTCAAGGCTCTTGTTTCACAGATGGGTAGTCAGAAGTGTCAACTATCTATGAGGAACACAAAGTAGGCTCTTAGAATTTCTACTAGTCCTCAGTTCATGGAATGTCCAAGTCTTTCTAAGAGGCAAGACCAGACTTGGAAGTCTGATAGCCCAGTGAATAAGGTGTATGAGGTATTCATTCCCTGTTTCCCTCTTCTTTCCTTTCTGTCATAAACATGTTTTGAAGCCTTTCAATCTTCAAAGTTACATGTCAGGTACTGAAAAATAGAGAGAGCAACCTGATGGTAATGTCAAAAGTCCT
The DNA here is from genome assembly GCA_004024625.1 of Mellivora capensis. Lineage (NCBI taxonomy): Eukaryota > Metazoa > Chordata > Mammalia > Carnivora > Mustelidae > Mellivora > Mellivora capensis. The sequence continues at coordinate 3,807 of PISX010033830.1, read as the reverse complement.
GTGAAAGAGTTGTTTTTAAAGTACTGTAGGGACACAGAAGAGCAATGTAGGGATGAAAACCTTCCCTAGCAGGAGCCATGCAGGGGCCAGGAACCGGCTCTGCCACTATGACCTACCCTGGAAAGGTAAGATTGTAGCATGCTCCATGATATAACTTCTTGGGAAAGCCCTTTTCTGTTCCTCCCACCAATCTGCCCTTGACTGTTGCACCCAATCTTTACTTGGGTGCCTTTGTAAGCCCACATCCAAATCAGCTGATTTCTAACACTCAACACAGGTCCAATGCCATAAAATTCCTCTGTCACTTCACTTCTTGAGATGTTGTTGAGACCCTGTTCTTGCACCCACACCCCTTGCCTGGCAAGATAGGTGTGAACCCAGTTAGCTTGTTTGACACAGATTTTCCGGGTTACCTTTGTGAGGACTATCACATTTTCTTCTTTACAACAGCTGTATTTTTTATTTTTAAAATATCTAAAACTTCTGTCTGGTCGGTTTTAATCTTTTGCTTTTTTTTTCATGTTTGTGATTCTATATTTTATTCCTTTGAATATTTACCATGAGATCTATCTACATGTGATGATTTTAGTATCTGATGTCCTTGGGTGGGAGGCTGAATATGTTGGTCTTGTTTCTGTTAACTCACATGAATGATTTTTCCTTTGTGAATTTGGTCTTTGGTTGTGAGTTTGAATTTGTTTGAGTTTCATGTTGGGGAATCCTGAGATCCGAAACTGGGGATGTTCCTTCAAAGATTTGCATTTGCTTCTGGTAGGATCAAGAACAGTGTTTTGTCTTCAGGTGGCCAGACTTGCAGGGATCCTGGGTTCATCATTTCCAAGTATCAAGTACTAAACTTGGGTTTTTCTACAGAGTTGTGCTTTCATGTTCTCTCATGTCAGCCCTGCCTGATACCTTTATTTGAAGCTCATGACTCTCTGCTCTGTTTTCAGCTCAGACTTAAAAAAATTCTGTCCTTGGAGATTTCCCTTGCTTTCTAGAGCCCAGGCATATTAAAAAAGATAGCATAAAGCTCATTTTATCTGGGATCCAGCTTTGTAGAGGGAGGTATCTAGCACTGTTGGTGGGAGCCCCATCTCTCCAGGACTGTTTCCCTGGAGAACCCAGCCTGATTGAGCCCACAGAGGAAGTTTACCTCCTTTGCTATATTTTCAACATCAGCACTGAGCTATAATTATACACTGATGATGTATAAATAGATACTGTAGATTAAGAAAGACACTTTCAAAGCCTGTTTTATTAAACATTCTTGAAACTGCTCTGTAAATGTCACAGAATAAGACTTGAAAAGTTTTCAACAAGCTGAACCCATAAATAGTATGTATTGCCTGGTTCATTCTGTGCCCACTTCCTTCTAGGGCAGATTTTAGACTGTCTTGAGGCCAATTTATTATTATTATTATTTTTTTTTTTTATAAACATATTTTTATTCCCAGGGGTACATGTCTGTGAATCGCCAGGTTTACACACTTCACAGCACTAACCATAGCACATACCCTCCCCAATGTCCATTACCCCACCCCCCTTTCTCGACCCCCTCCCCCCAGCAACCCTCAGTTTGTTTTGAGGCCAATTTTTTTTAAAACTCTGAAATGTTCCATTTTGGAACTGACTATAGAAAATCAACATTGAGAATTAGACTTCCAACCCACTAGTCTAGCAAGAGAAGTCCTAGGTAACCATAAAAGCAGTGAGTGAGATGTGACCAGTCTACTCCTTAAAGACACTTACTTGTGGAGCATAAGGAATAATGTCAAGGAGATTAGGAGAGGGCAAGGAAAAGTGAATTGGGGGAAATCAGAGGGGAAGACAAACCATGAGAGACTGTGGACTCTGAGAACAAACTGAGAGTTTTGGATGAGAAAAAGGTGGTGGAGGATAGGTGAGTCTGGTGGTGGATATTAAGGAGGGCACGTATTGCATGTAGCACTGGGTATGGTGCATAAACAATGAATCTTGGAACACTGAAATAATAAAATAAAAATTTTAAAAAAATTAAAAAAAAATAAAGACATTGCAGTAAAAGTAGTTAATCTCTCTCTAAACCTTTTGTTTGACTCTCTGAAATAGTAAGGACAGGGAAGGAAAACCAGATTATTAAAGCTGCAATGCCTGGTGTTAATAAAACCCAGTGAAAAAGCAAAAGCCAAGCCAAGCCAAGGTAACATGAGGAGGGGGATGTGATTTTTAGCACTACCATAGCATTTTCTTGTTAGTAAAGGGTCTTCCAAGTTCCTCTACATAGTGATTGTTCTTAGGTTGAAAATTTGATAAACACAATCTCAGTTACACAAGCATTTGCCTGGAGCAAGGAGTATCAAGGGTGCCATCCTTAGATTTGGAAGGCTCTAAAGATAATTAGGTAATATTGGTTTCCATATTCTCATTGTATAATTATCTGATGTCCATTAGTTTTCCAAAATAAGAATTATTTTGCTGTTTTATCCAACAAAAAATTTTGCTTTGCTCTTTAGTACACCATGCATCACAGAGCTGGTACATGCTCCTTTGGCTGTCCCTCTCCCTTGGGGCTCCAGTCCACTTCAGCAGGGGCCAGCGAATCTGTATCCTTACATCATCTTGAGGCCCAGAGTGGAGTAGAGTGGAGCTCAGCAGCCACTGCCAGTGCATTCATGCCCATTAAAGGCTCCGGGACACAGTCCATCATTGTCTGATGAATATTCCTTCTGGCGACAAGGGACTCCCACAACTTGTGGTCCATGTTCTGTCCATGTAACTTTCTGATATGGCCTCTGATGGAGTTTTCAGGGTAAAAGGTGAAAGGGGTGTGTCCACATTACTGCTTCTCAAAGATGCCTCAGATGCTAATGCTTTAATAATGAGGAGTGTTTGTCCTTAAATATTTTTCTATGTAATAAAGTCAATCTTCTACATTATATGGATATATATGTATTTATAGACATCTATAATTAGACTCAAGATATTTTCATTTTGTAAAAAAATGTGTAAACACTTTTGTTTTTCTTTTTTTTCCATTTTTAAAAAATTTCATTTCAGCGTAAGATAATTCATAGTTTTACAACACACCCAGTGCTCCATGCAATGCGTGCCCTCCATAATACCCACCACCTGGCTCCCCCAACCTCCCACCCACCGCCCCTTCAAAACACTCAGGTTGTCTTTCAGAGTCCATAGTCTCTCATGGTTCATCTCCCCCCCAATTTCCCTCAACTCCCTTCTCCTCTCCATCTCCCCATGTCCTCCGTGTTATTTGTTATGCTCTGCAAATAAGTGAAACCATATGATAATTGACTCTCTCTGCTTGACTTATTTCACTCAGCATAATCTCTTCCAGTCCCATCCATGTTGATACAAAAGTCAGGTATTCATCCTTTCTGATGGAGGCATAATACTCCATACTGTATATGGACCACATCTTCCTTATCCATTCGTCCATGGAAGGGCATCTTGGTTCTTTCCACAGTTTGGCGACCGTGGCCATTGCTGCTATAAACATTGGGGTACAGATAGCCCTTCTTTTCACCACATCTGTATCCTTGGGGTAAATACCCAGCAGCGCAATTACAGGGTCATAGGGAAGCTCTATTTTTAACTTCTTGAGGAATCTCCACACTGTTCTCCAGAGTAGCTGCACCAACTTGCATTCCCACCAACAGTGTAAGAGGGTTCCCCTTTCTCCACATCCTCTCCAACACACGTTGTTTCCTGTCTTGCTGATTTTGGCCATTCTAACTGGTGTGAGGTGGTATCTCAATGTGGTTTTAATTTGAATCTCCCTGATGGCTAGTGATGATGAACATTTTT
>PISX010033829.1:0-14669 GCA_004024625.1 Mellivora capensis | reverse complement strand
AGAGTAGAGAGCCCAGATATGGACCCTCAACTCTATGGTCAAATAATTTTCGACAAAGCAGGAAAAAATATACAGTGGAAAAAAGACAGTCTCTTCAATAAATGGTGCTGGGAAAATTGGACAGCTATATGTAGAAGAATGAAACTGGACCATTCTCTTACACCGTACCCTCAATAAACTCGAAATGGATAAAGGACCTCAATGTGAGACAGGAATCCATCAGAATCCTAGAGGAGAACATAGGCAGTAAACTCTTTGATATAAGCCACAGCAACTTCTTTCAAAATATGTCAACAAAGGCAAAGGAAACAAAAGCAAAAAGGAACTTTTGGGACTTCATCAAGATCAAAGCTTCTGCACAGCAAAGGAGACAGTCAACCAAACAAAGAGGCAACCCATGGAATGGGAGAAGATATTCGCAAATGACAGTACAGACAAAAGGTTGATATCCAGGATCTATAAAGAACTTCTCAAACTCAACCCATGCAAAACAGATAATCACATCAAAAAATGGGCAGAAGATATGAATAGACACTTCTCCAATGAAGACATACAAATGGCTATCAGACACATGAAAAAATGTTCATTATCACTAGCCAACAGGGAGATACAAATTAAAACCACATTGAGATACCACCTCACACCAGTTAGAATGGCCAAAATCAGCAAGACAGGAAACAACGTGTGTTGGAGAGGATGTGGAGAAAGGGGAACCCTCTTCCACTGTTGGTGGGAATGCAAGTGGGTACAGCCACTCTGGAGAACAGTGTGGAGGTTCTTCAAGAAGTTAAAAATAGAGCTTCCCTATGACCCTGCAATTGTGCTACTGGGTATTTACCCCAAAGATACAGATGTGGTGAAAAGAAGGGCCATCTGTACCCCAATGCTTATAGCAGCAATGGCCACGGTCGCCAAACTGTGGAAAGAACCAAGATGCCCTTCAACAGATGAATGGATAAAGAAGATGTGGTCCATGTACACTATGGAGTATTATGCCTCCATCAGAAAGGATGAATACCCGACGTTTGTAGCAACATGGACGGGACTGGAAGAGATTATGCTGAGTGAAATAAGTCATGCAGAGAGAGTCAATTATCATATGGTTTCACTTATTTGCGGAGCATAACAAATAACACAGAGGACATGGGGAGATGGAGAGGAGAAGGGAGTTGAGGGAAATTGGGGGGGAGATGAACCATGAGAGACTATGGACTCTGAAAAATAACCTGAGGGCTTTGAAGGGGCAGGTGTTGGGAGGTTGGGGGACCCTGGTGGTAGGTATTGTGGAGAGCACGCATTGCATGGAGCACTGGGTGTGGTGTAAAACTATGAATTCTGTTACGCTGAAAAGAAATTAAAAAAATTAAAAAAAAAAAGAAAAATAAAATCATTCCACCCATCAAAAAAAAAAGAATTTAAATAAATCCTTATAGAATGATTAATGAAATTGATAAAACTCTAATCAGGCTAATGAAATAATAAGAGAAGGAGAAGACACTATTGATTAATATCAGAAATGAAAAAGGGGACATGAATACTGATCCCACTGAAATTAAAAGAATAGGAAAGAAATACTATGCATAACTCAAAGGTGACAAGTTTGATAACTTAGTGGAAATTGAGAAATTTTTGAAAGACACACTTTGCTAAAACTCATTAAGAAGAAATAGACAAAATGAATAGGACCTTATCTATTGAATAAATTGAATAAGTCATTAATAACCTTCCAAAACAGTAACTACAGGCCCAGGTGGGTTCACTGGTGAATTTAATTAAACATTTAAAGAACAGATTAACTTAATTACCCACAATTACTTTCAGGACATAAAAGCAATTGGAATACTTCTGATTCCTTCTATGGTATCATCATTACGCCATTATAGTTACAACAATGATATAAAAAAGACACATCATTTTCTCTTATGAACATAGTTACAAACATCCACTAAAATGCTACAAATTGATTACAATAATGTATAAAAGAATTACATATCACAATTAAGTAGATATATTGCAATTGTGTGAGATTGATTGAACATTCTAAAATCTCTTAATGCAGTTCATTATATCAAAGGAATAAATAAGAAAATAATCACCTCCCATATTGATAAATACTTAAAGAGCATTGTACAATATATGATACCTACTCACATTTAAACCTCTTAATATACTAGAAATAGAGGTAACAGTTCATCATGACAAAAACATATTTACAAGAAGCCTACTGTGAAATTTATAGTTAATAGTGGGAAACTAGGAACTTTCACACTAAGATCGGGAGCAATACAAGTATGTTCCCTCTCATTAGTCCTTTTCAACATTTTGCAGAAAGTAGTAGGAAATTCAATTAGAAAAGCAAAAGAAATGGAATATAGATAAATTGAAAAGGAAAAATTAAAAACACTTTTGTTCATACATGATCTATTTATTGGGTATAAAATCCAAGAGTAGACAAAAGCTCTCATGAAATAATAAGAAATTTAGCAAATTTGCAAGGCAAAATTTTAATATACAAACTGCAACTTTGCCCTATGCCATATGGCATCAATGAACAAGTGTAATATTAAATATTAAAAACAATATCATTTGGGGCGCCTGGGTGGCTCAGTTTGTTAAGCGACTGCCTTCAGCTCAGGTCACGATCCTAGAGTCACAGGATCGAGTCCCACATCCAGCTCCCAGCTCCACGGGGAGTCTGCTTCTCCCTCTGACCTTCTCGCCTCTCATGCTCTCTCTCTCTCTCTCTCAAATAAATAAATAAAATGTTAAAAAAATATCATTTACTTTAGAACCAGGAAAGAAAGAAGAATGAAAGAGAAGTAGAGAGGGAAAGAAAGGGAAAAAAATTGTTAGGTACAAATAAAATAAAATATGTTCATATCTCTAAGGAATATCTCACAAAATTCTGATGAATGCAGTTAGAACTAAATAAATGTTTAGATGACCCAGTTTCATGGATAGGAAGATTTAAAGTTGTGAACATATTGATTTTACTAATTTAGGTTTATAGATTTAATGAAATCCAAATCAAAGTTACATCAAGTTATTTTCTGGATATTGACAAAGTGATTGTAAACTTTATGTGAGAGGAAAAAATACACTTAGAATAGCCAACATTATATTGAAAAGGAAGAAAGTAGAAAGATGAATGGTTTCCAAATTGAAGAATTTATACAAAGTTGGAGAAATCATGACTGGTAGTTTGGTGTGAGACTAGATGAAGATATCAATGGAGAAAAGAAAAAAAGCCTAGAAGAAAACCAACATAAGTATAATTAACTGAATTTTGTCAATAAACAAAGACAACATAATGAAGCAAATACTGTCTTTTAAAAATGATGCGGGAACAACACTGTCCTGTTGCAAATAAAAAATCTAGAAAAACACATAAACTGAAAAAACATTGTAGAACTAAATGTAAAACTACCATGTTTGTAGACAATAACACAGGAGAAACCTAGATGATGTCGAGTGTGAAAATGATCATTAGATACAATGCCAACACGTAACTTATTTTTTTAAAGAAAGCTCTACACCCAATAAGGGTCTCAAACTTAAAACCCTGAAATCAAGTGCCATGTACTTCACTGAGATAGCATAGGTCACAAGGTATAACTTATTTTTTAAAAAAGGAATCAATGCACTGCAATTATTAAAAAATAATAAAAAATAAAAATTAAAATAAAGATTTATTAAAAATAAATCTTATGTTCTATGAAAGAAAGAATGAAAAACAAACAGGAAACCCCAGATTCAGAGAATTTTGAAAGAATAACTTCCTAAAACATATATGTGATAATTTTTTTTTGTAAATATACAGAAAACTGTTGAAATCAACAATGAAGAAAATAACTTAAATAAGAGAACAGAGGAGTCCCAAAAACCCATCACTAAGGAAGATAGATGGCAAATAAGCATAGCATTCAGTGTTTCACATTACATGTCATCAGTTCTATGCAAATTAAAACATAAATAAGATATTACTAGATATCTATTGAATGGTCAAAGTCCAGGCAACAACAAGACTAAATGCTGATGATGATGTGGCACAGCAGAAATGATCATTTTTTACTGGCAGGATTGCAAAATGACACAACCACTTTAGAAGATAGTTTGACAGTTTCTTAATAAAATAAACTTATCTTAACCATGAAATCCAGCAGTCCATAACACATGAAAACATATCCACATAAAAACTACATTTCAGGATGCCCGGGTGGCTCAGATGTTTGGTATCTGACTTTGGATCCAGTAATGATCCCAGAATCCTGGAATCCAATGCAGCATTGGGCTTCTTGCACAATGGAGAACCTGCTTCTCCCTCCACCTTCTACTCTCCCTGCTTGTGCTCTCCCTCTCTCTGACAAATAAATAAAATATTTTTAAAAAATCATTACATAGATGTTTATCGTAGTTTTACTTATAATTGCAAAATCTTGGAAGCTAACAAGACGTTAGCTTATCAGTCCATGTTAAGGCATGGAGGAACTTCATATGCATATTTTTAAGTGAAGGAAGCCAATCTGAAAACACTATATACTGTCTAATTCCAACTACAACTTATTCTGGAATGAGCAGATTTATGAAGACACTGAAAGTTCAGTAGCTGTCAGGATCATGTGTTGGGGAGAAATAAATTGGCAGAGCACAAAGGAGTTTAAAGGTAGTAAAACTACTTGCATGGCACTATAATAATAGACATAAGTCTGTAAAAATGGGAGAGAAGGCATTTTTTTATTTCCAATGCCTATTTTTTGACCAATAACAACAACAACCAAATCACAAGGATCACAAAGAAGTTGGAAAACCTAGTCCTTATGTTGAAACAACATATATTGATAGAAACTGTCCTTTAGGAAACACAAAGATGAGAATTGCTAGATTAAAAAAAACTTGAATATGATCAAATGAGTAAATAAAAACAGACAAATAACTAAAGGAATTTTGTTTCAAATATCGGGTAAATAAAATGAGAATATCGCCAAAGAACTATGAATTCTAAAACAAAACAAAACAAAACAACAACAACAACAACAAACAGAAAGCAATCAGAAATTCTAAAGTTGAAAACTACAAAACCTACAGTGAAAAAGTAACTACAGAGATACAATGGGACATTTGAACAGTCAGAAAAAAAAATCACTAATGAAAATAAAAGCAGGGCCATATTTGTAGATTCTGAGGAGCAAAAGTTTAAAAAGCAAAAGAACAAGAAGACAAAAAGACAAGGAAAATGTGAAGATAGCCAATGGTATAAATGGATCATCATGAAGTAGAACAATATATGTGTTATAGGAATCCCAGAAGGATATTAAAGTGAAAGAGGCAGAGAGATCATCTGAAAGAAAATCTTGTTAAATTTCAAAGTTTATGATAGATATGATTTTACAATCCAGGAAACTTAACAAGCAGGATACCCTCAGAAAGATCCACAAAAATACACAAAGTATCAAAATATGAAATAAGATATTGCAAATAGCAAGAAAAATGCAACTTGTCATGTAAAAGAAAACATCAATAAAATTATCTTCTGAGTTCTCAGCAGAAATTGAGAACTGAACACAGGAAAAAATATATTCAAAGTGATGGCAGAATAAAACCTGTTAACTGAAAATATTGTAACTGTAAAGTTATCCTTCAAAAAAAAAAGAAATGAAAAGAAAATAAAGAAACTAAGACATACATAAAATCAGTGAAAGGTTTTTATTACCAGGCCTGTCTTACAGGAAGTGTGAAAAGGAACACTTTATTTCAGGTTGAAATAAAATAATGATGTAATATGGATTTGTAAACTTAATTTAAACTTCCTAAAGAGATAAGAAGACATATGTGTGATAATAATATTAGTCTGTACATGAAAAATGAAGAATTAGTTTGTGAGGAAGAAATTAATACCTAAAGTGAGGAGAAATTAAGTATACTAATAGAGTTTATAGATGTGATTAAATTAAAAAAAAAAACATATGCATATAGGGTAAGGTAAGAAAGAGAGATATGGATGCAACGCATAAGACTCTTAACTATAGTTAATAAACTGAGGGTTGATGGAGAAGTGGGTTGGGGTTGGGCTCAATGAGTGAGAGGAATTAAGAAGGGCACTTGTGATTGGCATTAGCTGTTATATATGAGATGAATCAGTAAATTTACTCCTGAAACCCAAATTACCCAATATGTTAACTAACTAGAATTCAAATAAATATTTGAAACAAATAAAATTTAAGTATAAATTAAAATTCAAATTTTAAATCTGTAGTATGTTATATGTAATCCCCATTGTAACTTTAAAGAAAATCTCTTTTTTAAATTCTTATTTTGTTATTACCATGTTCAATTAGCCAACATTTGGAACCTCATTAGTTTTTGATGTAGTGTTCCAAGATTCATTAGTTGAGTATATCACCCTGTGCTCATCACATCATGCACCCTCTTTAAGGCCCATCACCCAGTTACCCCATCTCTACTATGTATTTTATAAAACACTACCTGTGAAACAAAAAATGCACTATATCTTAATTAAAATTTAATTTAAATTAAAAATAAAATATATTATAAATATAATGATTACCAATATGGTATATATTTTGTTCACTATATTAAGATTTTATTTATTTGGCAGAGAGACATAAGCAGGGGGAGTGGGATAGGGAGAAGCAGGCTTCCCACTGAGCAGGGAGCATTATGAAGGTCTCAATCCCAGGACTATGGGATCATGACCTGAGCTGAAGGCAGATGCTTAGTGACTGAGCCACCCAGGGGCTGCTATTTTGTTCATTCCCTATGCCTTATTTAATGAGACCATTTGACTTCAAAGTCATAAACACATTTCCCTTTTATATAAGAAGGAAAAGAAAGGGCATTTGACCATGCCACTACAAAATAAAATCAACTGCACACATACAAAAAAATACTGGGGAAATTAAAAAACAAATTATAAGACATACAGAAAACAAATGGCAAAATAGCAAAATATATTCCATATTTATCAGAAAATACCTTAAATGTAAGTGGATTAAACATCCTAGTTACACCATACTTTGTCAGAATGGAATAGATATAGGTGATATAGATATAGATAGATATACACACACTATAAGACATTCAATGTACGTTGATGAAGTTTCAATACTGTGAAAAATGAAAGGATATGAATAAAAGATAACCCATGCAAAGGATAGTCAGAAAATATGAAGTGGTAGTAATATGAGAGAAAGTGGACTACCAGTCAAAAATTATTCATAAGAGTTGAGTATTAATCTTTTCTGATAAAGACGTAGGAGTCCATTATATATATGGACCATCTCTTATTTATCCATGCATCTGCTGAAGGACTTCTTGGATCTTTCCACGGTTTGCTGATTGTGACCATTGCTGTTATGAACATCTTATTTTATTTTTATGTATTTTTAAGTTAATTTTTTAAAAAGATCATATTTATGTATTTGGCAGAAAGCACAAGCAAAGGGAGCAGGAGAGGGGTAAGCAGGCACCCCACCAGCCAGAGAGCCAGATGCACGGCTATCAGGAACCTGGGATCATGAGCTGAGCCTAAGGCAGAAATTTAACCAACTTAGCAACCCAGGAGCCCCAAAGACATTAAAAAAAATACTATAGTAAATACAGAAAGCAGTACAACTAGGTAAAATTTGTGTTAAGAAATAATCCTATCACTTTGGGCCCATCCTTCATATATGAGCATGTCCATAGATTGACAAAGAAAGTTTATATTTTTGAATAAAGATGCAAAGTATGCAAAAAAACATTAACACTGATGAAAAAAATAAAAACAAAAGAGAACCACAGCAGAGGAAGGTGTTTAAGCTCTCCTGGACCTGTTGGGATGGGGTAAGAGAGTGATTTAGGATGGATCTGTGGGGAAGGAAGGGTAACCAAATTTGTTGCTTAATAAAGAGAGAGAGAGAAAAAAGGAGCCATTGTTGAAATCAATCCCTACCTGTAGACAAGTTCTCCAAAAGCAGTAGCTGGCATCCCTGCAACAAACAAACTTGGAGAAAATTCTTGGATTATCTCAACAATTGGACCGTTTTCCTTGCTGCCTCCGCCAGGGAGCTCCCGGACTGCACTTGGCTGGGCCCCTTTTGTGGGGGCTGTGCAGGCTGACCAGACTGACCTGGAGCTGGGCCTCGTGTGGGTCGCCCCCTCAGCCCCTCCTCCTGTACCACCCCCTCCTCCCGTGCGGCCCCCTCCCCGCGCCACAAGGCCAGGCAGCGCCCATCTCTGCGGAGGCTGGAGTGGAGCCCCAGGAGGCCCGGTCATCCCGGCCTTCAGGGGAGGCTCCAGGCTCGCCCGCGGCCTCCCGCCGCTCTCCCGCGGCCTCAGCCTCCCCGCTCTTCCTGAAGGAGAAGCCGCTCCCCCGGAAGGACTTCCGGAAGGAAAAGCGCTTCTTCCTGTTTCTCTGGGTCTCACAGCTGGGCCAGCACATGACCTGATCCCGTCCGCGGCCTTCTGGGGAGATGGGGAGGAGGCCTCCAAGGCGATCCCCCCGTCAGGGGTCAGGGCCTAGCCGGTCTTGGAGGCCTCGCTGCCCTGAGCGCCTCTGTCTCTTCAGGGCGCCAGGCCTCCGCGGTGATAGCAGCGGCTCTTCCTTCTGTGCCCCAGCAGGTGGAGCGGTTCCAAGCCCAGCTCCAGGCAGCTGTAGGCTCCTCCTGGTCCCCGCCGCGGCGCTGCCCTTGGCCTGCAGCTCCTCACTGGAGCCAGGCTGGGAGGCCTCTGGAGAGGGGGTGCCTTAACCTGCTGATGATGGGACCTGTGGGGAAAGCAAGGGGTGCGTGATGTTGCCAAGAATAATGCACCACTAGAAATGACAGGGGGAGGCTTAGTCTTCCTTCCTTCCTTCCTTCCTTCCTTTATTTATTTATTTATTTTAAGAAAAGTTATTACACTGTATTTTGTGAGGGAGATTTACAACAGTACAGATCTTGATTAAGAAGGAAAGAGGGGGAAAATGCGTATCACCAAATCCACATTTTTAAAAAAGATCATGATCTTAAGAGTTAATTTAACTTATAGGAACTTTTCACTTACCTCCTATTAGCTGTACCAGTCAGGGATAATCTGTTTTGAAATAAATTATTTTTCTAATAATCTCTTGGTTCAGACAAATTCTCATAATTTCAGTTTCATTTGATTTCTTTTATTTACTACATATTTTGTCAGAATTATTAGTATTTTAAAGTGATCATATTTACATGAATATAGTACCATTTAGTGTAGACCTTAGTTTGATTTACCATTAATTAAGAAAATAAGTACATTGATGCTTGTAGATATCACCATTGTTTAAAATACCACTTTCAGCACATTTACTACAATTTAATAAGAGATTAGTAGGTACAACACGAATTCTTTCAAGTATTCTATCATGATTTGTTTTAAATTTAGAGAGCTTCGTGTTTTTTCTTTCAATCACACAGGTATGTGAGTAATTGACTTACTTTTTAATATTTCATTATGTATCTATATGAAAATATGAAATATATAAAATATATATCCTTAAATTGACTTTGACAAATAAGAGTTTCCTTCGAACTTATGTAGTTAATTAAATACTGGAATGTAACAATGGTTAATTCTAATACTTCATTAGAATAGTTTTTTATTAATACTAGTTAAAATCATCTTAAGGATTTGGAGAAATATATCAACCTTAAACGATAAATAAAACTAAAAATGCCATAAGACATATACCGTTTATAATCTTGCATATTAACAAACGTACTGGTTTGGAAAGCTGACATTGGTCCTCCTACCATCCTATGAGGTAATTTTTCTAAATAGGCTTCTTTGAATATTTGTCTACCAGTGCATATGCTTTTCTCTCATCCCTGAGTTTTTTAGATAACTCCATAAAAACCTAAGAGCAATTGTGAGTTCAAGACATCTTTGTGGATTAAGGAGAACACCTGGTATTTTTTTTAATTTTTATTTATTTATTTGACAGAGAGAGATCACAGTAGACAGAGAGGCAGGCAGAGAGAGAGGGAAGCAGGCTTCCCTGCTGAGCAGAGAGCCTGATGCAGGACTCGATCCCAGGACCCTGAGATCATGACCTGAGCCGAAGGCAGCGGCTTAACCCACTGAGCCACCCAGGCACCCTAGCTGGTATTTTATGTGTGTACTCACTTGAGAATGAATAAGGTGAAAATACCAATTTCTCAGCATGTCCCTAGGACAAAGTTTAGAAATGAGTTCTGATACTTTGTGTAGCTGTTTTAATAGTTGAGTTAAAGGTTAATTCATTGGGGCGGGGGGCTCCTGGGTGGCTCAGTAGGTTAAAGCCTCTGCCCTCAGCTGAGGTCATGGTCCCGGGGTCTTGGGATCGAGGCCCACATTGGGCTCTCTGCTCAGCAGGGAGCTTGCTTCCCTTCCTCTCTCTCAGCCTGCCTCTCTGTCTACTTGTAATCTCTGTCTGTCAAATAAATAAATAAAATCTTTTAAAAAAAGGTTAATTCATTGGCTAAACATATATATTTATTCAGACTCTTTGAATATTATGTCTCTTGTGTGTAAGTGGTTTCTATATTTTGGACATTAATCCCTTATTGGATATATCATTTGCAAGTATCTTCTCCCAAACAGAAGTTCTATTGATTGGCCCCAGTGCTGTGCAGATGATTTTTATCTTGAGAAAGAGTAGTTGATTTTTGCTTTTGTTTCCCTTGCCATTAGAGACACGTGTTGCAAGAAGTTGCTGTGGCTGAAGTTGAAGGGGTTGCTGCCTGGGTTCTCCTCTGGGATTTTGAAGGATTCCTGTCTTACACTGAGGTATTTAATCCATTTTGAATTTATCATTGTAGATGGTGTAAGAGGAGGTCCAGTGTCATCCTTCTGTATGTGACTGTCCAGTTTTCCCAGCACCACTTATTGAAGACACTGTCCTTTCTTTCCATTGCATATTCTTTCCTGCTTTGTCAAAGATTAGTTGACCATAGACATGAGGGTCCATTTACGGGGTCTCTATTTTGTTGCATTGAGCGATGGGTGTGTTTATGTGCCATTACCATGCTGTCTTGATGATCACAGCTTTGTAAACTAGCTTGAAGTCAGGCATTGTGATGTCCCCAGCTTTGGTTTTCTTGTGCAACAATGCCCTGGCTATTTGGGATCCTTTATGGCTTCATGCAAATTTTAGGACTGTTTGTTTCAGGGCTGTGAATAATTTTGAGGGTATTTTGATAGGGAATGCATTGAATGTGTAGAGTGCTCTGGACATCATATGCATTTTTACAATGTTAATTCTTCCAATCCAGGAGCATTGAATGACTTTCCATCTCTTTGTGTCTTCCTCAATGTCCTTCCTCAGTGTTCTGTAGTTTATACTGTAGAGATCATTTACTTCTTAGATTAGGTTTATTCCTAGGTATCCTCTGGGTTAGGGTGCTATGGTTAAGGGGATTGACACCTGAATTTCTCTTTTTCCATTCACATTATTAGAGTATAGAAAAGGAAGAGAATTTTGTGCTTTGATTTTGGAATCCTGCACGTTGCTGAATTCCTGTATGAGTTCAAACAATTTAGGGGTGGAGTCTTTTGTGTTTTCATATAAAGTATGTTGTTATATGCACAGAGAGATGATTTGACTACTTCTATGACAACTTGAATGACTTTTACATATTATTGTCCAAATGCTGAGGCTAGGACTTCTAATCCTCTGTTTAATAAAGTGGTGAGAATGGGCTTCCCTGTCATGTTCCTGACCTTAAAGGAAGAGCTGTCAGTTTTTCCCCATTGAGAATGATATTTGCTGTGGGCTCTTCATAGATGGGTTTTATAATATGAGCTATGTTCCCTCTATCCCTATATTTTTAGGAGTTTTAATAATGAGAGGATGTTGTATTTTGCCAAATGCTTTTTATGCATCAAATGAGAGGATGTTATGGTCCTTGTCTTTCTTTTGTTTATATGACTAATCACATCACTTGATTTGTGAAAATTGAACTACTCTTATATCCCAGAAATAAAACTCACTTGGTGGTGGTGAATAACCCTTTTAATGTACCTTGGAATCCTACTGGCTTGTATCTTGTTGAATATTTTTGTATTAGTGCTCACTAGGGTTATTCATCTATAATTCTCCTTTTTCACAGGGTCTTTGTCTGCTTATGGATCAATGTAATGCTCAGCCTCAGAAAATGAGTGTGGAAGCTTTCAATTCATATCAATTTTTTGGAAGCAGCTTCTATAGAATAGGTATGACTTATTCTTAAAATCTTTGGTAGAATTCCCCTGGGAAGGTATCTGGTCCTGGACTCTTGTTTTTCTGGGGGAGGCTTTTGATTCCTGATTCAATTTCCTTGATGGTTATTGGTCTCTTCAGATTGTTTATTTCTTCCTGTTTCAGACTTCGTACATTAAAAGTTTCCAGGAATGCATCTCTTTATTCCAGATGGCCTAATTTGTTGGCATATAGTTGCTGATAATATGTTCTAACAATTCCCTGTTTCTTTTGCATTGGTCATGGTCTCTCCCCTTTCCTTCCTGATTTTGTTAACTTAAGTCCTTTGTCCTTACTTTCGGCTATGTCTGGCCAGAGGTTTATTAATCTCATTAATTTGTACTGAGAACCAGCTTCTAGTTTGTTGGTGGGCTCTGCTATTCTACTAGTTTCTGTTTCATTGATTTCTGCTCTAATCTTTATTCCTTCTTCTCTCCTGCTTTATTCAGCTCTATTTTTGCTGTTCTTTTTTCCAGGTGTAAGGTTAGCATGTGCATTTGGATTTTTCTAATTTTTTGAGACAGCCTTGAATGGCTAAGCAATTCCCTCTAAAGACCAACTTTTCAGTATACATGGATTCTGAACCAATGTGTTTTCATTTTCATTAGTTGCACTGAATTGTTTAAGTTCTTTAATTTCCTGGTTATCCCAATTGTTTCTTGGTAGGATACTCTTTGACTTCCAAATGTTTGAACTCCTTCCAAAATTCCTCTTCTGATTCAGTTCCTCTTTCAAAGAATTATTGTCTGAAAAAATTCAGGGGAAATTCTCAGAAATTTGGTATTGTTTGAGACCTGATTGGTGACCCAGTATGTAATCCTTTTTTTTTTTTAATTTTTAAGTATGTAATGTTAGTCACCCTACAGCACATCAGTATTATTTGAGGTAGAGTTCATAAACTCATGGTTTAAGTATAACAACCAGTGTTTCTTTCAGTACATTCCTTCCTTAATAACCACCACCAGCCTCACCAATCTCCCCAAACCCTTCCCCTCTAAAACCATCTGCTTCTTTGAGTTTACATTCTCTTGTGGTTCATCTCTCCCTCTAATTTCCCCACCTTCAATTTTCCCTTCCTTACCCTAATGTGGTCTCTGTTATTCCTTATGTTCCCAAGTAAGTGAAACCATATAATTGACTTTCTCTGTTTGACACCTTATAATCATTGTAATTTCCTGCAATCCCTTCCATGTTGATGCAAAAGTAGAGTATTCCTCCTTTCTGACTACTGAGTATTATTCCATTGTACATATGGATGACATCTTCTTTATCCATTTGTCTGTTGATGGGCACCTTGACTCTTCCCACAGTTTGTCTTTTGTGGCCATTACAGCTATAAACACTGGGGTCCATATGACCGTTCATTTCAGTACATCTGTAGCTTTGTTGTAAATAAACAGGAGTGCAATTGCAGGGTCAGAGGGTAGCTCTATTTTTAATATTTGGAGGACTCTCCACGCTGTTTTCCAAGGTGACTGCACCAGCTGGTATTTCCACCAACAGGGTAAGAGGATTCCCCTTCCTCCACATCCTCTCCAGTACTTACTGTTTCCTGCTTTATTATTATCATTCTAACTGGCAAAATGTGGTTTTGATTTGAAGTTCCCTGATGGCTAATGATGATGAACATGTTCTCAAGTGTCTCTTAGCCATTTCTATGTCTTCTTTGGACAAGTCTCTGTTCATGTCTCCTGCCCATTTTTGGACTTGATTATCGGCTTTCTTTTTTTTTAATTTTTTTAATTTCTTTTCAGCGTAACAGAATTCATAGTATTACACCACACCCAGTGCTCCATGCAAAGCGTGCCCTCCATAATACCCACCACCTGGCTCCCCCAACCTCCCACCCCCCGCCCCTTCAAAACACTCAGGTTGTTTTTCAGAGTCCATAGTCTCTCATGGTTCATCTCCCCCCCAATTTCCCTCAACTCCCTTCTCCTCTCCATCTCCCCATGTCCAACGTGTTATTTGTTATGCTCCACAAATCAGTGAAACCGTATGATAATTGACTCTCTCTGCTTGACTTATTTTACTCAGCATAAACTCTTCCAGCCCCGTCCATGTTGCTACAAAAGTCTGGTATTCATCCTTTCTGATGGAGGCATAATACTCCATGGTGAATATGGACCACATCTTCTTTATCCATTCGTCTGTTGAAGGGCATCTTGGTTCTTTCCACAGTTTGGCGACCATGGTCATTGCTTCTATAAACATTGGGGTACAGATGGGCCTTCTTTTCACCACATCTGTATCTTTGGGGTAAATACCCAGTAGCGCAATTGCAGGGTCATAGGGAAGCTCTATTTTTAACTTCTTGAGGAACCTCCACACTGTTCTCCAGAGTGGCTGCACCAACTTGCATTCCCACCAACAGTGGAAGAGGGTTCCCCTTTCTCCACATCCTCTCCAACACACGTTGATTCCTGTCTTGCTGATT
>PISX010033828.1:0-14664 GCA_004024625.1 Mellivora capensis | reverse complement strand
CTATGTCATTACCTCTAAATGGAGTGATAATCATGCTGGGTTATTATGTACAATGAATTATATAAAATGTATACAGAGCCCAGCACTGTGTCTGTCACATAGAAAGCACTAGATAAAGAGAAGTGTTTCTTCCATTATTATTTTATAGCAATGATAGTAAATACCACATTCCTTTCCAGAAGCAGAAAACTGAAGAAAAAAAAAAAAGAGTAGAAAGATGCCTTAAAAGGTCTAAGTGATCCAAAACCATTCAAGAAAAAATAAATTTAACTGTGATAAACTTTATATTTGAAAATGTAACAATAGCTGATTTTATTTATTTATTTATTTATTTATTTATTTATTTATTTTTAAGAGAAGGAGAAGAGAGCAGGGGAGAGGGACAGAAGGAGAGAGAGAATCTTAAACAGGCTCCACACCCAGCACAGAACCCAATGTGGGACTTGATCTCACAACACTGAGATCATCACCTGAGTGAAAATCAAGAGTCAGATGATTAACCCGCTAAGGCACCCAGGCACCCCAACAACAGATAATTTTAAAGGAGCACTTACATGTGCGAGGCACTGTCAAAAAGGCCTGTCTGTCTCATTAGGTCTTCACAGTAACCCCACAAGGAAGATACTTCTGTTTTTCTCCCTTTAATAAAGTTTATTTTTTATAGCAGTTTTAAATTCACAGCAAAATTAGGCAGCAGGAACACCAGTAGATACCCTTTTTGCTACCATTTTATGTATGCAAATGTTTAGGTACAGAGACATGAAGTTAATTGGGTTAGGGTTCCACAGCTAGGCAGTTCTACAGCTGTGGTCCGAATTCAGATAGTCTCACACTATCATTTGCATAGTTCTAAACACTGTGCTAGATTTTCTTTTATCAGTAAAGTAAAAAATATACCTTTACACACAAACACACACACACACACACACAAAGATGGTAATGAGGGGGGTGAGAAAATGTCTGCAACATCCCTATTGATCAATAATTATGTACTTGGCTACACAGAGGAGCTCTAGAAATCACTATGATTTCTAAAAGATAACATATCAAAGCCAAAATGTTCAAGGCATATTAAAAGGCAATGTGTGCAGAAGAATATCTGAATGGTCAATAAAAAAATAAAACGTATTGGTTATTCTGGAAGTAAAGTTTAAAATAAAAAAGAGAACAAAAATAGTCTAACAATATTTTATATTGGCAAGGATTTGGGAAAAGTGCATAAAAACTTGGCATCATCTAGTAAAACTGAAAATGAACAGAATATAAGATCTAGGGGCACCCGGGTGGCTCAGTGGGTTAAAGCCTCTGCCTTTGGCTCAGGTCATGATCCCAGAGTCCTGGGATCGAGCCCCGCATCAGGCTCTCTGCTCAGCCGGGAGCCTGCTTCCTCCTTGTTCTCTGCCTGCCTCTCTGCCTACTTGTGATCTCTGCCTGTCAAATAAATAAATAAAATCTTTTTAAAAAATAAAGAATACAAGATCTAAACATTCATCTTCTGAGGAAACTCTGGCTTATGAGCACCACAAGATTATTACCCAGAAGTTCCCTGCAGTTTTGTTTGTATCAGTAAAAACTTTAAAACAACCTAAATAACCAATGGTAAATAGTCAAAGAGCTATAAAATGGAACATCATATAGATGTTATAAGGAATCCGTTAAATATTTCTTCATCAGCAATGGCAGTTAAAATAAAATGCATCAGAATATCTACAATATGATATCAGACACCAAAACAAAAAAATCACACATGCATAGTCAATAGATAAAGTAAGAAGAAATGATTAAGGGAGTACCATTTTATATCTCCTAAAGAAATAGTGTGTCTAGGAAGTGGCCATCAATTACAGCTACTGAACAAAAAGGGACCACCAGATAGCAGACATCTCTTAAAGAAGTACAAAACCACCTGTGAGGAAGTCATGCTCAAAATAACAAACCTGCATTTCATCAAACCTCTAGATGTAATTACCCACACTTAGGAAATAGGTATAGAAGAATATGGTAAATGCCTCTCCATGCATAGAAAAAGGCGAATCCTCATTCACTGTTGGTGAGAATGTAAATCAGTGTGGCCACTGTGGAAAACAGTATGGATGTTCCTCAAGAAATTAAAAATAGAAATACCACATGATCCAATAATTCCACTATTGGCTATTTACCCAAAGAAAATGAAAACAATAATTTGAAAAGATATATGCACTCCTCTGGTTATTTTAGCATTATTTATAATAGCCAACATATGGAAGCAACCTCAGTGGCCATTAATGGACAAATGAAAATGTGGCATGTATACACATACACACACACACACATATAAATATTATAGAATATTACTCAGCCATAAAGAAGAATGAAATCTTGCCATTTGCAGCAATATTGATGCCTGGAGGGTGTTACACTAAGAAAAGTACGTCAGACAGAGAAAGACAAATACCATATAATTTCACATACATGTGAAATCTAAAAAACAAAAAAAATGAACGAACAAATAAATAAACAAAAACAGAAACAGATTCATAAATGTAGAGAACAAACTGGTGGTTGCCAGAGGGGAGGGGAGTGGAGTGGAGGGCCAGGCAAAATAGTTGAAGGATATTAAGAGGTACAAACTTCCAGGTATAAAATAAATAAGTCATGGGGATAGAAAGTACAGCATGCAGAAGTAGGGTTGTATTAATGTTGTATGGTAACGGATGGCCGCTACACCCCTGGAGCTAAGCATTGCCTAATGTACATAATTGTTGAATCATTGTGTTGTACACCTGAAACTAATATAATAATATATGTTAACTATACTTCAATTTAAAAAAGTCTCCACATTAATAAAATCAATAAATTCCAAACTGTAGGGAACAACAGAACACATGTCACGCATTTTAAAACAAATAAGTAGCTAGAATATAATGGGAGGAAAACCTATAACTTTAAAGACACTTAAGAGACATAGCGATCAAGTCCAAACAATGAGGCTTACATGGATCCTGATTCCAACAAACTGTATAATAAATATTGGAAGACAATCAGGGGGAAATAAAATTGGATATTTATCACAAGGAATTATCTTTTTATTTTCAGTTGTGATAATTATAGCATAGCTGTGTGTTTTAAAAAGTCACTATTATTTAGAAATACACAGTAAAATATGCACTGAGGAAATATTATGGTTCTGATTTTCTTCAAAATAATTGAGGATATTTGAGAGCTAAGTGAGTGAGTGAGGATACTGATGAAGGTTGGTCCTGAAGGTAAGTGCTGGCTATGTGAGTTTTCATTTCATTATTCCATTTTGTACATGCTTGAAATACTCCATAAGACAAAATTAACAATAATCTCTCACACACACATGCACTCACAGTCTATAAATGCACTCATAGTCTATGTATATATGTGCATCTAAGAGTATGTGAACCAAAGTGGAAGGAAGGGCGCATACAAAACCCACAACAGTTGTCTTCTGGGGATCTTAGAATGTGACTGGGACAATGGCTATAGAGGACTACAGTTATATTCCTAACATTACATTTCTTCTCAATTTGGAACTAGAAGAAAAACCAATAAAATATTAATAATTGTAAAATTCTGGGTTAATACGGGTTTTGTTATAATACTTATCATAATTTTTAATTATGTTAAAAGATCAAAAAGTAAAAGATCATGAGCAAATCCCTCAGAAGATTGTACACAGGTGAAAAAAAGTTGAGGGATGAATGTCTTTACACTTCTTTCTTTGAAATTTGGGCTGGTAGGGAATTTAACAGAAGTACCAATCACCCAAGATCAATATGCAGCTCTGAGTGGGGTATATGAGGGTGCTGAATGCTGATATACATCAAATCTCATGGTTTTCTGGTTTGCCAAATAGCAAATGATGTACATGAGTTCATTCAACAAATAAATTCATTCGACTAGAGGTAGGCTTATTCCCATGAATTTCATTAATCAGGTCATGCCCAAATCTGCTGATTTAAATCAAGTAGGAAATAGAACACATATAAGTCACACAGGCACATTAAAGGCATAGCCATTTTTCAAAGCACCAACCTTCAATTCTTTCAAACATATATTCCACTTTCTCTACCTTGAAAACTCTTTTCTTCATGCTTTTGATTGTATCTTCCCCTGACTAGTGCCTACCCACTTTTCGGAACTCAAATTTTCAGGATACTTAGCTGGGACTTCTTTCAAATGGGCTAAGTCCTCCCACTTACTCAATCACACCATCAAAGATTTCCCTTGACAAGTCTCTCCCTTGATAATTAAGGCAGGGTTGGTTCCCCTTGTTCTTTGTCTCAGCAATTAGTAGAGTAGCTCCCACTTATGACTCAAACATGACTTTTGAGTTGATAGGTAAATTGAATAATATGGAAACCCAATATGAAAACATAATACCAATCTTGGAATGGTATTTATAATAGCAGTGAGAAAACATGGATTCGCAAGGAAACCTTAGGCATAGGAAGTGAAGTGAGCTTATTAGAACCAAAGTCATGTGAGAAATAACTCCATGAAAAATATGGGGTGTAGGATATAGACTCTGGGAATGTAATCTAGAATTCTAATCTACTAAGCAGAATTTGCATATAATTTACTACCATCTAAGCAATAGGGCCATTGTTGATAGGTTCTTCCACCTACTCTTTATGTACCAACATGAGATCATTTTTCCATCAGGCATCATCCTAGACAAAGGCTAACAGCCATACTGGTTCCCTGCTCAGTGAAGGAGAAGATGATTTTGTTCCGAAAACCAATACTTGACCTCAAGTGAGCAAAGACATGTCCAAATGCCAGAGATTTCATTATCAGTAGCTCTCTGACATGGTTACTTTTCCTAATGTTCTCTGAGTAGGCTAATAAAGTGAAATGTAGAAAGCTCAAAGTAAAGGATGGATTAGCTTGAGGCGATCTTAAGATGTTATTTTTCTTAGAATCATTTATATGACCATGCAAATTGCATTTAACCTATGTATCATGGCCCTGTCATGGAATGCCCACAGATACATGCATTTTGATATTTTTAAGTGCAAATATGAAATTGTTATCAATACAATTTCTCTGTCATGGATGTTCAATCCTGGTTACAACTTTAGAAATTATCTCTTTGTAGTATTTTCAGTGGATAGGGTCTTTGTTTCACGCATGTTCTTATGCCCTGTGCTTCTCATTCCTTTCTCTGGAACTCAGAATATATTTAAAATTTATAGAAAGTTCTCAGTTTATAAATGAGAAAAACTATACCCTAAAGTGGGGGAGGGAGACTGAGAAAAAAAAGGAAAGGAAGGTGATTTCATTCCACTGATGGGCTTCCTTTTTCTGTAATGTGATACTTTTTTCTAGCCAAAAGAATATTAAATTTCTTTGGAGAGTGAATCTTGACTGATCACACTAATAATGCCCTGTAGAGAAGATTCCAGTGTTTAATTTGCACACTTTAGAAACTTTGTAATCAGTATTACTGGGAATTAATTTAACTCAAATGTTTTGATCAGAATCTTGCTTCTGGTGGACTTCAATAGCAAAATCTCTTCCAAAGACAATGAATGCCTAGGGTGCTTGCCTGTACAAGGAGTCAGGTTTCTCAATACTCTTCAGACTAGGTCTCTCTGAATAAGGTCTAAAGTAATTAGACCCAACAACTCCAGAGTTGGGATTCCTTTTACATGGAATGCCCCAGAGAGCATGGCATTATTGATTGAGCAAGAAAATAAATTCTAGAAATCTATTCTATTACCAACTGTACCAGAAGTCCACAAACACATCTGGCTCCTGGGCAGGCTGTTGAAATATGGGCCAGATGTTGCACTCTGCTGTACTCTGAGATGAAAAGAAAGGTAGGAACAAACACACTATTGTACATAAATTATAAATGGCTAAATTGAAAGGATTTTCTCTTATTCTAAAAGTATGTCCTTCCTACTTTTCCCTTGAACTTCTTGCTTTTGAAAAATCATGGTGCTAGCAGATGAATTTATTTATTTATTTATTAGTTAGGTAGTTCTGGCTTGAAAAATTAAAATGCAAAACTCCTATGTTCGTTGGCCTTTTAATATATTTTTTTTAATATTTTAACCATGTATTAGTTTCCTAGGGCTGCTGTAACACAATACTGCAAACTTGGTGGCTTAAAACAACAGAAATTCATTATCTCATACTTCTGGGAGCCAGAAGTCCAAAAGTGAGGTCTTGGCAAAGCCATGCTTCCTCTCAAGTCTGTAAGGAGAATCTTTCCTGCTTATTCCTAGGTGTGCTGTTTTCCCAGCCATGTTTGGCAACCTTTGGCTTACAGATGCCAAGGATTCCTATAATCCGCTGCCATCACGTTGCATTCTTCCTATGTGTGCCTGTGTCCAAACTTCCCTTTTATAAAGACACCCGTTATATTGGATTTTGGATCACTCTGCTGAACTCATTGTCATCTGATTATCTCTGCAAAGAGCTTATTTTCAAACAAGGTCACATTGTGATGTACTGGGGGTTCAGGCTTTAATATATCTTTCTAGGAGGATACAATTTAACCCATAACAAATGGAATGGACAATGTGAAAAACTAGAAATCATTGTAAAATTTGATCGAAGCACAAATTCTAGGACTTCTTGGTTAAGGAAAAATAAAAATTAAATCAGTTTCTTTGTCTTAGTGGCTGAAAGGGAAAATTTGAACAAGCAGTGGATCACTGAGACCATTCCGCGCCTGACAGCTTAACACGATCACTTTAAGCCTCAAAGAGTTTTGCAATCCCTAAGGGTGTAGGAAGAAGAAATAAGTTCAAAGTTTTGAAATATACATAGAGATGAGGAGGATGGAATTAAACAAGGTAGTGCAGATCCTTATGAACAAGCCTGCAAATAATTTAAGCGAGGTATTTCTGAATTTCCAAAGTGAAAGTTATGAAGTCTACAGAAAGATTAAAAACAGTGGCACATTGGTATGATCTAGGTAAGTGAATATCCTGATTTTAATTGGGTAAATTACAAATGACATAGGTTTGTGGCCACATGTTTTTCATTGTATTTTTTTCCTTGCTCCTTTGCTTGGTTTTTCTTTGTTTAAACCACCACTTAATGCTTTTGAAAAAGTATAATAATGTTTGGTATCTTTTTACACAAATTCCATCTCTGTAGGTAATCTATAAGATCTGTTCTAGCATGGAAATACCAAGATAATACACGTATTAAAATTAAACATGTAAGAATATTCCTGCTTGTTTTTGTTTTGTTAAAACATAAATATACATATATGTCTGTGCACATGCATGTTTGTAGGTGTGTATGTATGTGTATGTATACAGCTGCATGCACATTATGTATGTACTAATTTATGTACCAGTGTTTATCTACCAATTCCCTATGTAAAATCTCCTACCTTGGAATTTGGCATGACTCCATTTCTATTGTTCTGTGTTTGGCTAGACTTGATCATTTCTTGAAATATTCTACGTCTCTTTGCACTGAAGTATTCATTCACTGATTTACACACACTTCCTCCCCTCTTCTCCATAGGTTGCCTATATAAACCTGTTTCTCTTAGCCAGTGATATGGAATTCAAGCCGTAAAGGGGCATTTTGTATTGTTAACACCGCTTTCCATGAACTAGCACAGACCTCTATTTCTGGATTCAATTCCATTCCTCCTTGCCTCTGATATTTTGCTCCTCTAATTCAGATCTACTGGCAATATCTTGCATAATCCAACTGTGGTTTATCGACCCTCATCTTTTGTAAGGCTCTTTCCTTTCTTTCATCTTTATTACTTATTTCCTACATGTATAATTCCTGTTGATTGCTCCAAATGTCACCTTTCCCAAGAGGATCCCCTTTGGTCTTTCAGCAGGGCTAAAGACCCCTCCTCCCTGAGAGGCAGAGGGAGAAGCAGGCTCCCCTCCAAGCAAGGAGCCCGATGTGGGACTCGATCCCAGGAAGCTCATGACCTGAGCCGAAGGCAGCCGCTTAACCAACTGAGCCACCCAGGCGTCCCATCAAGGTATTATTTTTGATTGAAGCCACATTATTCAATTTTATAGAAAAATTGCATTGTCATCTGAGGCTAATTGTGTTTGGAGCTTTGATGTAAATATTCAAAGTAAGCTGCATATTTAGAAAGTAAAAATAATAAAAGTCCTCTTAAAATGCTTACCATATATTAAGACACCCAACCAAGGTCCCAGTGCAAAGCAAATTCATTCAGTGTTTTAAAGGATCCTCATGGTGGTGGCTAAGAAGTACTAGCTAAAACCCAGGTAACAGAATCAACTTCTTGTGATTAAAATGTTTTCCTCAAATGTTTCCCAGAAAACTGAGGTCTTTTTTTCACCAACAAATAAATTTTAGTAAAATAATGTGGTATTATCCTCATTTTACAGAAATGGAAACTGAGGAATAGCTAGAATAAATAACCTACTATGGTAACCTTTCTATTACCAGACAGCTCCAGGACTGAAATCCAGGTTTATTAAAATTCAGTGTTCTTCCTACAAATTGCATTGACTCAACTGCATCATAGTGCAACAAACTTCTGGACTCAGTTTAAACTGGATCTGAATTTGAGGTTCTTGGAAATTGGCAAAGGACAGGAACAAACACACATTAAACAAACAAACAAAAAAAAGGATTAACTAAGGAAGAAAATGACACCAAAACAAAGGCTATCAGAAAGTATTTCTAACAATTGACTTACTTTTATTATATTACAGGCTATTTTTAATTCCCCAAATTGTGCTAAAGCACTGATTCACTTCTTTCTGTATCTTTCTCTACATTGTCTATTTTTTACTTACTGACCTTCTTAAGGGTTTAAGTTAAAGGAACTAATATAAAGTTGAACTAGTTAGAATCTTGAAACAGATATTATGAAGACCAAGTGGTCATGTTTAGCAAAATGTTCTCAATTATGGAGATCAGGGAAGTTTGAAGTTGGAGCTATCTGGCACTCCCGGAAATCCTCAAGGTCAAACCCACCTGAACCCAAAGTAAAGATAATCCAGGACCTAAGGACCTCTCTTAACCACAAAGTACAGTTACACTTTGTTTGTATTTTAAACAATTTTGGTGTATGTCATATAGAAACATGTGTATAAACTCATGAAAAACCCCAAACACAGTGCTGTTGGACTATTGGTAGCTTCTTGTATAAACTACAATGAAACTGTAGAAACTAAAATATAAATTGTAACCACTTAAACCAGGGATTTGCAAATCCTAGATGGATTCCCAGGAGTAAGCAAGTGGAGAATAGTAGATTTAAGAGGTTATTTTTTCAGTTTGAATACTACCTAGTACATTTTGTATTTCCCATGCACTTCCAGTACTCTTCATAGGGACTCTCAGAATATATTGTGCTATAATTCTTTTCTATTTGGTTTATTTTAATCAAATAATACATACATGGTAACAAACTAAACAGTACAAAAGAACTTCAGATGAAAAGCAAAACTCTTCTACTCTAACCCTCCCAGCCCAGAGGTAAATGCTTGAAATGTTTTTATTATTATTATTATTATTATTATTATCTGCCTGTTGACATCATAGCTCTAAATAACATACTAACATATTTTTATCTCTAAATACTCATAAAGGTGAGAATTGAACACATATACACTATCACACTTTAAAAAAAAGATTTTTTATTCATTTGAGGGGGCAGAGCAGGGGGAGGGGCAGAGGAAGAGGGAGACAAGCAGACTCCCTGCTAAGCAGAGAGCCCCACAATGATGAGGGGCTTGATCCCAGGACCCTGAGATTATGACCTGAGCCAAAATTGAGTCAGACGTTTCACCAACTGAACAACCCAGGCACTCCTCATACTTTATCTCTCCATATTCCTTTACAGAGCCTTTCAAAGTTTTATTAATTTGAGTATTCTATTATTTTTGCAACTCTACATAATACAGCTCCACATTTACATTTGGTTTCATTAACTTGAGTAAGGCTCTCAAATTCCCTGCTGCAATATATTTGTTTTCTTACATCTTTTCTCCTTCAATTTCCAATTTCCAGATTCTTTCAACTATATTTACCCTTTAAAATGTTCAAAATTTTCTAACTGAAATATTTTGTCCTCTAACTTTAGCCCACTCTTCTAGGCTTTGTCCAAGGGTAACTCTAAAATTTAAAAGCTTGGGTGACTGAGTGGCTCAGTTGGTTAAGCATCTGCCTTTGGCTCAGGTCATGATCCCTAATCCCAGGATTCTAGGATCCAGCCCAGAATTGGGCTCCTTGCTGAGCAAGGAGCTTGCTTCTCCCTCTCCTGCATCCCCTGCTTGTGCACATGTATGTATGCACTCTCTCTCTGTCAAATAAATAAATAAAATCTTTAAAAAGAAATATGAAATTTAAAAGCTAGTAAACAACATTATCATTGTATTTAACAATATTTTGTCTGCTGATGAGGTAATGTCAAAGGATTAGATTTCTTTTTCTATGATTCGGAAGCTACAAATCTTGTTCTGTTCAAAAGAGAGTATTTTAGCTTAGAACAAAGCAGCTTCTAGTTTCTTATTATCCATCAATTGATTGAAATTCTGTCCTATTTTTGACTAATACATATACAAACCATACTTTTTCATAGTTCCCTGTATGCTTTTTTCTATGAGTTTTTATCTTAATTTAAAATGAATTTTCTTCTTTTCAGTCAAAACTCATGTTTTTAGCCTCACCATCTCATGCTTTCTGCTTTGTTCATTTATCATGAGTACAGACCCTAATTCCAGACCTTTTCTAATGTTCTGACTTCATACTTTTCAACACTTTATTTTTATGTGCCCATCCATCCACCATCTATCTGGCTTCCAGAAATGTTTAAACCTTCATCTTTTGGAGAACCAAAACACCTTTGTTCTTTTGCAGCTATGTCTCCTTTTTGGTATTTTTTCAGATTTATTTCAAGGAAATCTTAGGAGAGAAGGAATTATATTTGTAGGATCTTTGTCCCATTTTAAAATAAAACTAGAAGTCAATCCTAAATATGTGTGTGTGTGTGCTTAAGATTTTATTTATTTATTTGATACAGAGACACAATGAGAGAGGAAACACAAGTAGGGGGAGTGGGAGAGGGAGAAGCAGGCTTCCCACCAAGCAGGGAGTTCAATGGCGGGGCTCGATCCCAGGACCCTGGTGTCAAGACTTGAGCCGAAGCAGACCCTTAAGGACTGAGCCACCAAGGTGCCCTTCTATATGTGTTTTAAATAACAAATCTGAAGAGAAGTAACCTTGGCTCCTAAAAATATACAGTAGTCCAATAAACCTGATATCTTCTATCAATAAATTATAGCTTGCTGCTAAAAGATTATTGTTGCTCATATTTGATTAGAAAAGAACTACTCCATTTTAATAATTGCCCTTCTAAACACCATTTTAACATCAAGAACATGATTTAAGATCATGTCACTTCCTCTGAAATCTTCTGGGAACTCTTAGTGAAAGCTCCTTTCTTCCACTTCTTAGAATAAGTAATTCCTTCAATCACGAAAACAATACATGACAGCTAAAAACTACATTTTCCTCCTTCCTCTGTTACTGAATGTGCTTTATATTTTAAGTGAACTTTCTAAACCAATTCTCTAGATCTTTCTTGATAATGATTTATAATTTATAAAAATCTTGGCTAAAGAAAAACATTTAAAAAAAAAAAACCCACAATGAAGAAAATGTCCTAGTACTAAAGACTTCTGCTAATTACCTGGCAAAATATTCTGGCTGCCTGAGCACCTCTGGGACAGCAATGTTAAGTCTTGAGAAAAACATATCACAGATCAAGTGTCAGGCTGCTAAGCTGAATTTCAAGCAATTCCAAAATATTAAACAAGGAAAGCCAGAAAGCCCATGTACTCTAAGACATAGCTTGGCAAGAGTTTCCATAACCATTTGTACTTTATTATGTAAATCTACACATGAATAAAATAAAGATGATGTGGGGTTAAAAAATGTGGTGAAGAAGGGCTCTTGGGTGGCTCAGTGGTTTAAGCCTCTGCCTTCGGCTCAGGTCATGATCTCAGGGTCCTGGGATGGAGCCCTGCATCGGGCTCTCTGCACAGCAGGGAGCCTGCTTCCCCGTCTCTCTGCCTGCCTCTTTGTCTACTTATGATCTCTGTCTAATAAATAAATAAAGTCTTTTAAAAAAAGTATGGTGAAGAGTAGATGAGCATTGGAACATGTTGATCGAGAAACCGGTTAATACAATAAACTGAAAGCAACAAATTAAAGATCAACTGAGCGAGTGGGTCAGTTTGATTGGGTTTTAGGATGAAACTGAACACACTGACCAAACATACAGGCTTCCAGGAAGGATGGTCATTGACTAGTGTTGGTGAGAAGGAGGGATGCCTGTGAAGTAGACAAAAGGTGTTTTCTAGAACTCCGCAGACTTTCATGCATGAAAGAATATGTAATTTAACTGTTGGGACAGGTACAGTAATGTAAAACAAATGGTTTTGATCTCCAGAAAGAAATCTTAGAATAATAAAAAATGAAAGAAAAAAATATTAAAAATACATTTAAGTTCAAATTAGCAAGTATTGAAATAAAGATATGAGCAAAGTACCATGGGAAGAGAAGAGAGGACGCAGTTGCTCAGTTTAGGGGTGTCCTAGAAGACACCAAATGAATGATTATGTTTGGGCTGAATGGGCAGGTATTGTTTAGATAGAAAAAGGAAAAGGACAATTATAACAGAAATCATCCATGTGAAGGCATAGAAGAATGTGATATTGTCAATGAACATTTAAATTTAAGGTACAAACGGAGCAGAGTGTGACTAAGAGAGATGAAAGTACAAGGTAAATTGGGGCATGTACATTGTGAGTGTTATGCTGATGAATTGGGGCTTTTTTTAAAAAAAGATTTATTTATTTATTTGACAGACAGAGATCACAAGTAGGCAGAGAGGCAGGCAGAGAGAGAGGGGGAATCAGGCTCCCTGCTGAAGAGAGAGCCCCATGTGGGGCTCGATCCCAGGACCCTGGGATCATGACCTGAGCCGAAGGCAGAGGCTTTAACCCACTGAGCCACCCAGGTGTCCCGTGAATTGGGGCTCTTGTCCTTTGAGCAATGTTAAGCTATAAGAAAACATGAAGCTCAAAAGTATATGTAATAATATTTGTATTTTTAGAAAAATAATTTAGAGAAGAACCTTAAGGGAGAAAATCAATCTGGAGTCAGGAAGACAAATCAAGAGGCTGTTGCACAGTCCAGCAGAAAACACAGGTCATAAATCAGCCAGTCGCAACTGGGAGACTGAGGGAGAGACTGGGTAGATTTTTAGGGGATGGGCTTTAAGTTAGCATTATCCATTTGAAGTAAGTCCTGAGAATGACTGATTCTTCTCATTTGAGCAAGAGAA
This sequence comes from Mellivora capensis, assembly GCA_004024625.1. Classification (NCBI taxonomy): domain Eukaryota; kingdom Metazoa; phylum Chordata; class Mammalia; order Carnivora; family Mustelidae; genus Mellivora; species Mellivora capensis. The sequence continues at coordinate 1,331 of PISX010033828.1, read as the reverse complement.
TGGATAGTGACTACATTAACCACCACGTGAATGAAGGAAGAATGGCAAATTTCAGAAGCTGCATGTGGAGGTGTATGTGTGGGTACAAAAATTAATGAGTTCATTATTGGGAACATATTAAATTTCATGTGCTAACAGAAGGTTTTATATGAGATATGTTATAGATATGTAGGAAATTAGAATAAGTCTCAGAAGTTTAAGTGTACTTAGTACTGAAGGTACAAATGTAGTAATTCTTGGTATGACTGAATAATGAGAGTAGATGATACAGAATAAACTTTTTTTAAAAAGATTTTATTTATTTATTTGACACAGATCGCTTCTCGGCCTTTTGGCTAAGATCAAGTGTAGTATTTGGCACAGAGAGAGAGAGATCACAAGTAGGCAGAGAGGCAGGCAGAGAGAGAGAGAGAGAGGAGAAAGCAGGTTCCCTGCCGAGCAGAGAGCCCGATGTAGGGCTCGATCCCAGGACTCTGAGATCATGACCTAAGCCGAAGGCATAGTCTTAACCCACTAAGCCACCCAGGAACCACCCCCCCCCGCCACTTTTTAAAGATTTTATTACTAGAATAAACTTTTGAGTAAGAGCAGAAGAGATGATACTCATTTATGAAGACTTCACTGAGAGTAGATTGTTATCTACTTTGGATGCCCAATCTTCATGTTCAAAAACTTACAGAGCCTGTATTCTATATGGCAGGCACTGGGACTGAGCCCTGTGATCCAAACACAAGGTTAAGTCCCTGTTATTTTTTTTTTAAGTCTTTATTTATTTATTTGACAGACTGAGAGAGAGCACAAGTAGGGAGAGCAGCAGGAAGAGGGAACAGGAGAAGCAGGTTCCTCGCTGAGCAGGCAGCCTGATGCTGGGCTCGATCCCAGGACCCTAGGATTATGACCTAAGCCCAAGGCAAATGCTTAATGACTGAGCCACCAAGGTGCCCCAGTCCCTGATCTTGATAAATGTGTTATCTGGGGCAGGGCAGAGACCTGGGGAAGGGGTAGGGCCGGGGAAGCTAACATACGGGGAGATAATTTTAACACAAGACAATACTATGATAATTACTGTAAAACAGGGTCATAGTTAGAAACAGAGGGGAAACACTAATGAATTTTGCTGGGGATGGGTCACAGAAGGCTTCATAGTGGGAGAAAAGTTGCAAGTTAAGAGCAAAGTGCTTTTTCCTTTAAGCTTTCTCAGTAGTTTTAATTAGGCTTTTCTTTTTAGATTCTCATCTCTTAGCTAAATGGAAATTTTCTGATGAATTATAATTACTAGCTTCTTTCAAAATTTTACCTTCATTCAAAAATCCTTGTTACTTTATGATTTA
>PISX010033827.1:0-14681 GCA_004024625.1 Mellivora capensis | reverse complement strand
AATCTAAAATCTTGGGGGGGGGGACCGTTCTGCCTCTAGTACATGAACGCTGTTTCCATTTGCGATATTTGGAAAATTTTCATGAAGAACATGTTCGACAATATCTTCTAGACTTCTTTCTTTCTCTTCCCCTTCAGGTATTCCAATAATTCTGACGTTGGAACGTTTCATGGCATCATTTATTTCCCTGATTCTGTTTCCGTGGTTTCTAAGCTGTTTGTTCCAGGCTTCCTCCTGATCCTTTCTCTCTATCTGTCTGTCCTCCAGATCACTGATTCTATCTTCTGTCTCAGTTACCCTAGCTTTTAGAGAATTTAGATTAGATTGGGACTCATTGAGAGCCTTGTGAACATCATCCCTGGTGGCTTTCAGTTCTGCCCTAATATTGTGAACATCATCCCTGGTGGCTCTCAGTTCTGCCCTAATCAATTCCATTTGGTTGTCCATGGCTTTCTCCAACCTCGCTATTGCCTGGATAATTGTTAGCCTGAATTCCCTTTCCGACATAATATCTATGTCGGTAGCCATTAGCTCTGTTGCGGAGGGCCCATCCTCTGAATTTTTCTTCTGTTTGGTATTCCTCCTCCTAGTCATTTTGGTGAGAGTTGGCTGAATGGTTGTAGCTGGATATATCGACCTTGGTGCAGTGAAGGTGCACCCTGGAATGCTTCTGAGCAATCAAGAGTCCCCACCCAAATGAAAGAAAAAAAAGAAAGAGCGAAAGCAGAAAGAGAAAGAGAGAGAGAGAGAGAGAGAGAGAGAGAGACAGGAAAAAGAAAGAAGGATAAAAGAGAAGGCTCAGCACAAATGAGCCCCAAGGTAAGGTTTGTGAAGTATACAAACAAATACAGACAAACAAAAAAGACTGATACAAGCATATGACAAGAGAAGAAAAAAAACTATGTACATATATATGTAGAAGCAAAACAAAGAAACAAACAGACAAACAAACAAACAAACAAAAAAAGACCCTCGTCAAAAAGAACCCTAAGTATAAGATTTATATACTACCAGGACAAACACAAGTATACAAAAATACTGGTAGGAGAAAAAGATTGGAGAGTGGTTGTAAATTCTAAGTGTGGGCGAGGAAGGTTATTTTGCTTCTTCCTGGATGTATCTTGATATCTTTTTTAAAGGATACAACTTTCCTAAGATAACAGGGGATTAAAAATTGGTTTACCTATAGGGGTAGCATTGATTGGGAAAAGGGGATTACCTTGAATTTTAACTCTATATGAATATTAGCAAATAAAAGTAAAGAAAAGTAAAGAAAAGAAAAGAAACTAAAGTGAAATTTAAAAAAATAAAAGAATAAAAAAATAGAAAAGCAGAAGAAAAACATGGGTATATGTATCAAAAAGTTCAGGTTAAAAGGTTATTATGGAATTTGAGGTACTGGACATCTCACTGTGATGGTAAATAGGCTAAAAAAAATCTATATAAAAAAATAAAAAAGATTTTAAATAAGTTAAAAAAATGAACCAGAATAGTGGGAATGAATTAAAAATTAAACGTATCTATGAAGTAGTAGTGATTGTTGTCTTCTCGGCCGGTTGGATTTCTGGGGGAGGGGCCTGCCGCGTGGGTTTTCAGGCAGTGTTTCCTGAGTTAAGGCCTTCCGCCCCCCTCCAGGGGGTGGGCTCTGAGGAAACCGGGCCTTCAGGCTTTTGTTCTCTGGAGGTTTTCATGTCTGTTCATTTGTTTTCTCTCCCCTTGGCAGCTCCTGATGGTTCTTGGAGGTTTAGAGGAAAGCAAACTGCACCCAGACCTCCCTCCCAGAGAGAAGCCCCAGTCCGTTCCCCTCTGGGTGTTGCAGAGCAGGTTCCCAGCCTCGATCTCTGGGGACAACTGTGCTTGTACTCAAAACCACAAGCGGCAGCTGTCTGGGCAGCTCCAGACCGTCAGAAAGGTTCCAAGCAGGGAAGCCACACAGAGATTTTCCCGCTGCCCCAACCTGGGAGCTTTCTGGATCCTAGAAAGCCTGGCTGGCTCCCGCGCGCCTCTCTTGGGGAGGAGGTGGAGCGGGTCTCATGCTCTGCTAGCGCGGCGCGGTGCACGCGTGGGGACTGCAAAAGGCTGTTTCTGTTCCGCGAGGGTCCCAGGCCCTGCCACACACCAAGCGCCCTTAGGAGGTCTCCTCCCGGCTCAGGGAGGGCTCAGGGAGCTGGTTTCTCCACCGCACTCTCTCTGGCTCAGCGCCAGGGGTGTCTGTCCTCCGTGGGGGGCTTAAGCCTCTGTCCCTAACCATTCCACTTCCCACAATTTCCCCCTGCGATTTTTTGCTCTTTTTGAGTGCTTTCTATCAGACTTCAAGTTAATGCTGGTCCCCAGTCGTAGGGCACTCTTGTATTGGGGTATTACTTCCAAATGCGTCTCCCCTGGTGGCTCCCTCCCCCTTTTGTTTATCTTCCGATACCAGTCCGGCGTTCCCACTCCGCTTTACCTGCCTACTGGCGTCTTCTGTCCCTGTAGAGATCCTGACGTGTAGAATTCTGATCTCAGGCTGATTTCATGAGTGATCGGAGTTCCTTGGTAGGTAATCAGCTCACTTTAGGGGACAGGTTGAACCAGAGCCTCCTCCTAGTTCCGTGCCATCTTGTCTCCTGCAAATCTTTTCATTGATTTTTCCTGTCTTTTCATGTATTTCTTTAAAAGAACTATAATGGTTGAAGTCTTTAATCTATTCAGTCCAATATCTGAGTCATCCATGGGTCAGCTTCTTTTAACTATTTTTCCTCTTGGTTGTTTTCTCATAATTGTTAGCATGTCTCATACTATTTTTACTGTATGTTGAGTATTCTGGTAAAAAAAAACTGTAGAAGCTGGAGTAAGTAGTGTTTTCCACTGGAAGGGAAATACACTTTCTTGTGCCTGACAACTAGTGTGAGTAACTGATTACCTTGTTCCAAGCAGGAATAGCATTGGGTTGAAGCTGAGTTGCTCCATTAGGTAGTATCAGTTCACTTCTGATTTTAAATGGTTTGAAGGCACCATCTGCTCCATGTGTATTGATCCCTCTCTGCTTCCTAGCTCCACTTTTAGCTTCCAACATCTGCTTGTGCTCAGCAAAATGCTAGAAAGATGTACAATATGCAGGAGTTAGGGAGAACAAGCACTGAATTTGAGGTAGGTCCAGGTTCCAGTCTATCACCAGATGGTTTAAAGTTTTGCTGGCCTCTCTTTTTTATCCCAGAATGTCCATCTCCCTGTAGCAGACTCTGCTATATATAATGTCCTACCCATGTTCAGACATGACAATTTGCTCCTGAGATGAAACTGGCTTTACTCATTTAGGAAAAGTTTGCCCTTTTCTGGAATGTATTCCTTTTATATTTCTTTGCATCCATTGCTCTCTGCTAGCTTTAAAATATAGAGAGATTTTGTAGTTACTTATTCTGTTATGGCAGGAGTAATGATTTTTCATGTACTTTACATCCTAGCTACAAGAAAAATCGTTGACCTTTATCTTCTTATTTTACTTTCTTCCCTTTCTCTCCCAATTTCCTTCCCACAATTCAGGAAACAGAGGTGTTTTTATATACCTCCTTCTTTCCAATTCCAAATGGCTACCTAAGCATTAATCACAAATACTCATATTTTCTATGTATTCTGAGCATATTCTATTACCTGGTTTAGCAATTTATATGCCAAAATGTAAGAGGATTAGTGCAAAAAGAATTTATCAAATTCCTTTTCAACTAAATAGATAAGCTTACAAGATAATTATCTTGGCTGCAAAGATGTATTTTGAATGTCAAAAGCTGACATTATTTCTATACCTGTAACAAATCCTAATCCCCAATTCCCACAACCAGGAGATGGATGTCCCAAGCCAATTAGGGTCAATTTTGTGGACTTGGGGAAGGAAAAAAATTTGGATTACACATTTAACAATATTAGTTTTGTACATTAGAACCCTATAGGGCAATAACAATGAGAATGAAAGAGAGAGAGAGCAAATATGAAAGACTGCTTTAATGGCAGATTCTTTAGGGAAGGGCAAACTTACTTTATTTCCCCTTTAAAAAAAAAAAACACATGAATTTTTATTTACAGTTGTACCTAGTTGAACGTGTCACCCCAAAATTCATATCTACCAAGAGACCCAGAATGTGACCTTATTTGAAAAGAGATTCTTTGTAGATGTAACCAAGTTGAGAAGAGGTCATACTAGATTAGGGTGCTCAAAATCCAGTGACTGGTATCCTTAGAAGGAGGGAGATTAAAAGGTGCACAGAGACACAGAGGAGAAACACAGAAGGCAGAGATCGGAGTGATAACAGATATAAAGCAAGGGATGCCAAGGACTGTCAGCAACCACCAGAAGCTAGAAGAGAGACACGGAGCAGACTCTCTCAGAGCCTCCAGAAGGAACCAACCTGGCAACACCTTGATATTGGACTTCTAGACTCTAGAATGTTAAGAGAATGAGTTTATGGCAATTTGTTAAGGTAGCCTTAGGAAACCAATACAGTTGTCAATTCTTTTAAAACAACACAGTGGGAAAAAGAAAAAAAGACAAGACAAATTTCTGTGTTTTTCTTCCTTTTGATTTTCTGTCTGGTATTGTTAATAACTTGCAGTATGGTGAAAGAATTATTTGTATACGTGTTTATCACATGTATCTCTAAAGGAGAGTCAAATTTCTCATTATGAAAACAAATACAAATTAGTAAAGAGTCAAAGGTAATACCAAGGCGCCTCGCCAAAAGACAAGCAACAATAAGAAAATGTTCCAAAAATATTAGGTAAAGGAGACCGTCTGACAAACTAGCAGGTTGATGAGTGCATCAGAACTGAGAGGGCAACATGAAGTCAAGTGAAGAAATTGCACATGTAGTTAAAAATAACACAAATCCAAATTACTACTAATTACAATGGCACCATTTATTTAGAACTACCTCACACTCTGCTAATTGCTTTACATCATCTTTGGAAAAAAAAATCCTATATAGTAGATATTATGATCCCAATATTCAAATGAGAAAAACTGAAGCTACCAAAGTTTAACTTGCATGACACACAGGCAAGCATCAACCCCAGGTTTTGAATTTCAAATCCATAGGATTATAAAATCTTGGCTTCAAATCTTAGCTTCTGTGCTCTAGTATCTCATTTCAGGGTGGGGGTATGGGGGGAGGGGAAGAAACTTTTTTTTCTAGAGTATTTGTTTAGATGAACATTTTGGATTCTTCTTATTTTCTTTTGGAGAATGTTCTAAGTGATTTGTATGATCCTTCTCTAATTCCTGAAGCCATTTTTGACTTGCTATTTGTTTTTTAACTTCTGATTCTCTTACAGAAATAGGAACCTTTACTTATTATAGGGCCTACCCAGAGTGTTGGATGGGTCCATTCTTAACGATAATTAGGCTGAGTGAAGTTTCTCTGGGTAAGCTCAGTGAGTACTGACAAACTGATATGCTCGAGCATTTATAACTCTACCTTTTCATCATAGAAATGTTTTGCAAGAAAAAGCTGCAATATTTGAAGGCAAGGAAAGATATTAATTAAAACTCAGTTGCAAAGCAACAATTCCAAATAACCTATTGGTTTGGAAATCAGATACTCCGCTAATCGATTTTCTTATTTGGCCTGAAAAGAAAAACTCTGGAGCCAGGAGAAGGGCTTACTTTGGATTCCTTTACATATTCTCATCCCTTTCAAAGCAGAAATATCCTTTCAAGTTGTACAAATTGCATTTTGTAATTAGGTATCTTTTTACCGAGCGTGAGACCTTTTTACGTCTGCTGAGGATTTCCCCCAGATGGCTTTCATGACTGATTGTCAGTCACAAGCCCTGTCTGTACTGATTCACCACCTCAATTGACCAGACATTGAAACCTGCCACCATCCAGCTCTGACAAAGGGAGATAAATGGCTGAGTGCAGTCAGTGAGCTGATGATTCCAGTGCCAACAACATTTCCTCATTTCTTGAGTGGTATCATAGCACATTTAACAGGAGTCATGGCTGGAAACGGATTCCCTGTGCGCTCATTGAGATAGAGCCCTCTAGATCAGAAATGCCATTGCCAAATGTTATAGCATCCAATTATCTGGGGGGCTTTCTCCAGAGTTGCTATTGCCATAATACCTAAGCAATTAAGCAATTCTATTGGAGTGGAGTTCTACCATCCTTCTTGTGCTTAAATAGATGACAGAATTGATTGTCTGAGGTCACACGAAAGGTCAGTACTCAACAACCACTATACAAACACTCAATGGTGTTTGTGATGAAGTCAAGGGAGGAGCAAATTGCAGAGTACAAGTCTCTGTCTTATGCTTTGCTTAGACTTTGAGACAGACTCCAATGCAACCCTTCCTCCTGGAAGCACAGCATGAGAAATACAGCTCCAGACAATTAAAATGGAACTCATCGAATCTACGGTTATCTAAAAATTTAAGAAATTAATTTTAAAAAGTTCATATCAAGGCTCCTTTGTGCCTGCTAGATTGCTGCTTTGGTCATTTGAAACTGCTAATCAATAGTTTATTTCACTTTTTTGAATTCTTATCTGTTCATTTGACATTTTATTGCTGTTGATGTTGAAGATGTTTGAATAATAGTACATGGCTGGTCTGTTTTATGGTTACTTATGTTCCTAAGAAATCACTATACTGTAAGAGCAGAGAATGGCCACATAAAATGTTAGGTCAAAATGATATGGCTGGTTATTCACTGACTATTAATTCTTATTACATGCATTTTAATTTGTCCATGAATTAGTTAATGATTATAAGTGCAAGATTTAGGATTAAGAAGAACACATTTTTAAAAGGCCACATCTTCCTATTACAATAATACCACTAATTTTTGTTGAGTTTCATTTAGAATAAAATTCTTTCCTTACTGGTCATTGAGGACACTTTCAGCTGCATTAAACAAAAGGCAACTCAGAATAGCATAAACAATAAGGACATTCACCACAATAATTAAAGTCCAGGGGTGGGTCTTTTGAAGCGTTGGCTAACCTGGGGGCTAGTTGATATCAGCAAAGACCTAACCGTCTCTTTTCTGATGTGATGAATTTGTCCCAGTTTGACTCAGACAATCCTGGTTTTAGTATTTAAAGCTCAGAGTCCTGGAAACACCCTCAGTCCTGGACAAAGGGGATGGTTGGTCACCCTAATAACCCACCCCCACCACACACACATATACCCCATTCTTTTTTCTTTTATTTTTTTTATTAACATATAATGTTGTATTAGCCCCAGGGGTACAGGTCTGTGAATTGCCAGGATTACACACTTCATAGCACATACCTTCCCCAATGTCCATAACCCCACCAATATACCCCATTCTTAAAAGTGTTAGCTTTAGTCCTCAGGCTACACTCTTGTTCCTAAAAATGATGACATCAGCTCTAATTTTCCAAATGCATTCAGAAAGAATGCATTTGGAACAAGTCTCTTTCTTTGCCTCTATACAAAAGAGCAAAGGAACTCTTAGAACCTGTCCAACAGATTTCCCCAACATCCCAACAGTCAAAACTGTATGAACTTCCCTTTCCTCAACTGGCCAGTGGCAAAGGAAATGGAATTGGCATGATGGGCTTAATCTAATCAAGATTCAGTCCCCTGGGGCTGAGAAGCCATCTTCTCAAAACACGTTAATAATGAAAACAAGGAACAAAGGTACAGGGTGCTGATGGATTTGGGTCATGTCTGTGAAGCAGGTACTACTGGATACCTGTGGATTTAATTTTTTTATTTATGCCTGCCTCTCCACCCCTATAGATTCCCTGAGGTAAGGAGATCCCTTCCCCAACCACATTTTAGAATATTGGGGAAGGGAAGGAGTGGGACCTTCCTAGGTGATTCCTTCTTTCCTTTGCATTGTAGTTAGAAGCCACAGCATATAAGCTGGGCCTCCATGACTTCAGACGAGAGGTGCTAGTGTGTTTATTGGCGCCCCATACCAGAAAAATCAGACTCCAGCTTGAAGACCCTTTATAAAAGAAGGATTGCTTGTTTCTTTACATTGTACTCCCATATTTTCATAGTCAGTAGCATCAGTACCCCTATCTATCATCAAAAGGTTGAAATGTCACCCTTCCTATAGTTTCAGGGGCAGAGAAGCCATGTGGAGGGGGTGTAAGACAGGGGTCTTTCACATGATCTAGTATTTCTTTGAGAAGCTACTGTAATGTTTGTATCATAGAAAGCTAGTCAATAAAAGGCTCACTAGTAGAACCATCAATTTTGTATACGATATCCCTCAGTTGGAGGGAATGTTCTGCCTTTTCTTCCAGAGTCGGCAATGCTCATTTACAATTCATTTTCATTTTTTTCCCCAGATTCTCCAGAGCCAAAACATTGGATTTAAGCCTCAGTGTTTTTTAGCTGTGGCATTTCAAAAAAGGTAGACTGAAGTAGCATCTAAGTTACAGGTTAAAAAAACAAATCTTAAAAAAAAAATCTTAAACCAAAGGTGTCAAACATTAAAGTAAGCCATTTTTCTGCCTAAACTTGTAGGTATCTTTGTGAGATCTAAAAATGACAAAAGTAACACCTCCAATATTTTCAATGAACTGCAATACAATGACCCTGTTAGTTGCCTTTTCAGAATGTCTGTGCTGAGGATTTCTATCTACACTCATTCCCCCTCCACAGAGGACCTTATCTGCCAGGTCTGCCATGTCACATCAACAGTAGCCAAAGTCCTTTGCAAATGCAAATATTTGTAAAATATTCTCAGAGTAGGTGGAGACAGAGTTCGCTGATAGTTTCAAATAATTAAAGGGGCTCCATGAGCAAATGTCAAAATAGAAAAAATTTAACAGAAAATGAAGCAAAGTGACAATACAAATGGCCAGATCTCCCTATTATCACTTGCTGTACATCTCACAAGACAGCTGATTCCCCACTCGGTATGGGTTCCAGCATCCAGTGATTTATTGGGTAATTCAGCATTTGCCAGTATGTCTTGTGCTAATTAAATGCATCGCACTCTATTCAGAAATGTCACAATTGATTTGTCTTCTGCAAGCACTGACTTTATTTCAATCTTCTGAAAAAGATTTTATGAGCCCCAGATAACTTATCCTGGCACATTCATCTCCCAGGGTAGCTTCAGTGTGTGAGGGCAGTAAGAGAGGAAACCCTCCGTGAACATTCAATACAAATATGTTTGCAGACATCTTATTTATCTGTTATATGCCATATAGCTGAGAAATAGCATAGGTAGAGTAAAATTACAAACCGCCCCATTAGCCTATAAAAGCATTTAAACATGACAGAAGTTAATGTAAAGTGATATTGGCAGATCTTATTGGATGATGTTAGATCAATCCAAAAAGATGTGCTTTGAAAGTGTGTTATTTATTACTAGGTGTTTACTTATGCACAAATTGATTTTGACTGAACTTAGCTATTAACTAACTTGCATACAAGAGGAAATCACATAATGTCATTTCAGGGGCAAGGACAGAAAAGGAGAAAATGCAGTGCAGTGGAGTTTTCTAGGAGATGAAAAACATCTCACACTCACATAGAGTAACAAAGGTGGACGACTCACTAGTTGCCTTATTTCATTCCAGGTGGGTTTCCCTACTGCACTCCACCCTCTGGACCCAGATACTGCCTCCATGTGTCTTCATTAAGGATGAACTACTAGAAAAACACCTGCCTAAGTCCAAGGGAAATAAAAATTCAGTCCCAAACAGTCACTGTCTGTGAGTTGGTATTCTGTGCCAAAGAAAAAGAAAGAAGACCATATATGTCTGATTGGAAAAGAACAATCACTGCATCCATGTGACAAGGAAAAGTTTACTCAAAGACAAGCCACTATCCCATCTTTAGCAAGAAAGTTTTAGAGGGCATGTTTCTGGAAATGAGTAACTCACTAGCTTGTATTATTCCATTTTTCTCCTTGTTTATATTAACATTTGGGTTTGGGTACAAAAATGCATGACTGAATAGTAAAAAATAACAACTTTCAGAGTTCATTTGCTCTTTTAGTAAAGACAATCTCTTTTTTTAAAACTAAATGCAATGCTAATCCTAAGGACAGAGTTCTTAATGGGGTTCAATGGACTATTGAAAAGTCCATTGTCTTTTAGCTTCTATGTCAGGGAAAGTTAAGTCTGTGAGAGACTAATTAATTTATTCAAAGGTCATTAGAATTAACCATTTTACCCTGCTTCTAAAATAGTACAGCCAAATATTTTTAAGATTTTACTTATTTATTTATTTATTTATTTATTTATTTATTTATTTATTTATGAGAGAGAGGGAGAGAGCACACATGAGCAAGGGAGGGCCAGAGGGAGAGAGCACTGAGCGCAGAGCCAACATGGTGCTAGATGTTGTAACCCTGAGATCATGACCTTAGCCAAACCAAGAGTCGGATGCTTAACTAACTAAGCCACCTAGGAGCCCCATATTTTTTTTTTAAGATTTCATTTATTTATTTGACAGAGATCACAAGTAGGCAGAGAGACAGGAAGAGAGAGAGAGGGAAGCAGGTTCCCTGCTGAGCAAAGAGCCCAATGTGGGGCTCAATCCCAGGACCCTGGGACCATGACCTGAGCCAAAGACAGAGGCTTTAACCCACTGAGCCACCCAGGCACCCCAAGAGCCCCATATTTTTAAAGTCACTCCATGGGAAGGGGTTTGTAAAAGTACATCTGCAAATGACTGCAGAACAGTAAGTTCTTCAGCAAAAACACAAAAGGAATGTTTAATGTAGCAGTTCACCAACAAATTTCTTATGCTTTTAAACTTTAAGATACATGGTTGATCCTTGAAAAATATGGGGGCTAAGGGCATCCTCCACCCTCAATGTCAAAATTCTGTGTAACTTTTAACTCACCTGAAACTTAACTCCTAGTAGCCTACTGTTGACTGGAAGCCTTATTGACAATATAAACAGCTTATTGACAAATATTTTGTATGTTATATGTATTATATATTGTATTCTCACAATATAATAAGCGAGAGAAAAGAAAATATTAAGAAAATCAGGGGCGCCTGGGTGGCTCAGTGAGTTAAAGCCTCTGCTTTCTGCTCAGGTCATGGTTCCAGGGTCTTGGGATTGAGCCCCGCATCGGGCTCTCTGCTCAGCAGGGAGCCTGCTTCCCTCCCTCTCTGCCTGCCTCTCTGCCTACTTGTGATCTCTGCCTGTCAAATAAATAAATAAAATCTTTAAAAAAAAAGAAAATCAAAAGGAAGAGAAAATACATATACAGTACTGTACTACACTTATACCAAAAAAATCTGCACGTAAGTAGACCTGCTCAGTTCAAACCCATACTGTTCAAGAGTCAACTGTACAATTCTTCTCATTGACTACAATAGGAAATTAAGATGCAGATTCGTTAAGTGACCCTCCTTCCAAGTCTACAAAGAGATGCAAAGTGGCAGAACCAGAATCAAAAACAGCCTTCTATATCCAAATTCTACCTCTTTCTATCATAGCACATCATAGTACAGTTGAACCTGTTTTGCAGGGCACTCTATGAACAAAATGAAAACATTATCAAGGAAGATGGATGGATTGACCCAAGTCTAAATCATTTGGCTTAATATCATATTTTCTTAAACACAGAACGATAGTGGATGTTCTGATGTGCCGTCCAGGTCTCCTCTTCACAACCGAGGTCCTCATTCCCCAGATGCTAGAAATATTGGTGACTAGATTCTTAGCTCGGTCCCTCTCCAGGAACTGCCATTAGTCCAAGGTCATGTGCCCTTCCAGAGGGAAGCCCATATCCAATAACAGGCCCAAAGATGACCTATAAAGTCAACCACTTGCCTTGAGATGAGAAGACTCTGAAGACCATTTCAGTCATAGAAATTCCTGTGAAAATCAGAGGCCTCTGAGATGACATGAACAAATGAAAAGATATTCCATGCTCATGGAGTAGAAGAATATTGTTAAAATGGTCATAGTACACAAAGCAACCTACAGGTTCAATGCAATCTCTATCAAAATACCAATAGCATTTTTCACAGACTAGAAAAAAGAATCCTAAAATTTGTATGGAACCACAAAACCCCACAGGAGCCAAAGCAATCTCAAGAAAGAAGAATAAAACTAGCAGTATCACAATCCAAGATTTTAAGGAATACTTCAAAGTTATAATAATCAAAACACCATAGTATGTGTACAAAAACAGACACATAAATCAAAAGAACTAAGATAGCCCAAAATGAAGCCCATGTTTGTATGGTCCATTAATCTATGGCAAAGTAGGCAAGAGTATACAATAGGGAAAAGACAACCTTTTCAATAAATGGTGCTGGGGAAAATGGACAGCTACCTATAAAAGAATGAAACTGGACCACTTTATTATACCATACACAAAAGTAAACTCAAAATGGATTAAAGACCTAAATGTAAAACATGAAACCAGAGAACTTCTAGAAGAAAACAGAGGCAGTAGTCTCTTTGACATCAGCCTTAGCAATATTTTTCTACCTGTGTCTCCTGGGGCAAAGGAAATAAAAGCATAAATAAACTACTAGGAATACATCAAAATAAAAAGCTTTGCCCTGTGAGAGAAACCACCAATAAAACAAAAAAAGCAACACACTGAATAGGAGAAACTATTTAGAAATGATATATCCAACAAGGTGTTAATATCTAAATATATCAAGAACTTAGACAATTCAACACCAACAACAATCCAATTGAAATAGGCAGAGGACCTGAATAGGCATTTCTCCAAAGAAGGCATGCAGATGGCCAAAAGACACATGAAAAGATGCTCAAAATCACTCATCATCAGAGAAATGCAAACCAAAATCACAATGAGCTATGACCTCACATCTGTCAGAATAGGTATCATCAAAAAGACAAGGGACACCTGGTTGGCTCAGCTAGAAGAGCATTGCCCAGTGCAGACATTGTGGAAAACAGTATTGACATTCCGCAAAAAGTTAACAGTAGAACTACCATATGATTCAGTAATTCTACCACTGGGTATATAGCCAAAGAAAACAAAAATACTAATTTGAAAAGATATATGCACCCCTATGTTTCTTGCAGCATTATTTAAAATAGTCAAGATATGGAAGCAATTTAAACATCCATAGATAGATGTATGAATAAAGATTATATGGTATATACATACAATGGAATGTTACTCAGTCATTAAAAAAAGAATTATATCGTGTATTTGAAATAACATGGATGGACCTAGAGGTTATAATGCTAAGTGAAGTAAGTCAGGAAAAGACAAATACTGTATGATTTCACTTGCATGTGGAATCCAAAAAGCAAAACAAACAAAGGCAAAAACAGATCCATAAATACGGAAAATAAACTGATGGTTGCCAGAAAGGAGAAAAGGAGAGGGATAAGCAAAAAGGAGTGAAGGGGAATGGGAAGTACAAATTTCCACTTATGAATGAATAAGTCAGGGGGATGAAAGGTACAGCATAGAGAATTCAGTCAATGGTATTATAACAAAACTGTTGTATATTAACAGATGGTAGCTACACTTGTGAGCATACCATAATAATACACTTGTCACATCACTATGTTGTACATCTGAAACTAATGTAACATTGTATGTCAACTATATTTCAATAAAAAAAGAAAAGAAAATCACTGAGGTGTGTGTAGTCACCCCATTACACACGGACTTCTCCATTGATCCAAATTGGCTTCCCTTACTCGTTCACAGGTAAGGTTTGTAATAAACCTTTGGCAATCTAATATCCACTTCAAGGCCTGTTTATGAGGGAATGTGACCTGTGACAATAACCATCAAGTTGATCCCAAAAGTCAACAATTTTACATTTTGAGTGCACACGAACTAGTAAGGCAGATACAGGTTTTTCAAAAGATGATTATTTCCCTATGTTCAGTCACACCTAGCTCACACATATTTTGTTAGCTTTACTTGTTCTAAAATTGCATACAATCATTATTTGAGTTTTAATTTCATAGGAAATAACACAACTCATACAAACTGAAACAGATTAAAAATGTAAGTAGTTTTGAGAGTTTAAACCTATGTTTTGGGGTATTTCCCATTGAAGAGCAAGTGATTTTAATCAACTTGTAGAAGTTACAAATTGTGAATTGAATAAACATACTTTTTTGTTGTTGCTTTTACTTAGACTATCAAAATAAGGGTTTTCCAGAAGTTTGGGGGAAATATGCAAATAAATATAAGAAAGTATCAAACTAAACTATCCAAGTGATGGTAGAGTCAGAAATAAGTGGAGGTTACTAAAAAATTAGTGAGTCTGCTAATAGCAAATCTATAAAAAATGATAGAGAGATAATAATCTAAGTTCCAAAAGATCATTTGTGAAAATGTAGTACTCATTCATGACAACAAAGAAACACTTAAAAGTAAGAATAGGAGGGACTTCTCTAACCTAACAAAAAATGTCTCCTTAAAATCCTTATTTAACTGTGAAGTAGACAAGCTTTTCTCAAATTAGGAAAAAGATAAGGATGCCTATTAATAATCCTATTTAAATTAATATAGTTCTTTTTTTTTTAATTTCTTTTCAGCGTAACAGAATTCATAGTTTTACACCACACCCAGTGCTCCATGCAATGCGTGCCCTACACAATACCCACCACCAGGCTCCCCCAACCTCCTACCCCCCACCCCTTCAAAACCCTCAGGTTATTTTTAAGAGTCCATAGTCTCTCATGGTTCATCTCCCCCCCAATTTCCCTCAACTCCCTTCTCCTCTCCATCTCCCCATGTCCT
>PISX010033826.1:0-14695 GCA_004024625.1 Mellivora capensis | reverse complement strand
TCCTAGGTGTCCTTACTCAGTTATTTTCAAATATAATATTCCAAAAATCACTTGAGAGTCTCGTTAACAATGCAGATTGTATTTAGAGGGTCTGGGATGAAGCCTGATTATCTGAATTTCTAAAAAGCTCCCAGGTCAGGTCAAGGCTATTGGTCTAAGGACCAGTTTTTGACTCTCAGGGTCTTATAAGTGTCTGATAGGTGTGATTTTCAGATTTCAGTTATAAAATTGATTTAAAAGTCACAACAAATAACATAGAATATAAACATTATGAACATCATGATTCTATTTTTTTTTACATATTCTCTGTGTCATTTACACTGTTGCCATTATTTTAGGACAAACTGAAAAGTGACATTTTTCACTGCTACTGGAATGATTGTCACATGGAGTGTTAAATTCTTCATGCTTTACTCAGGGACATACTGTGACGCTTTGTTTGGGTATCTCCAACTGTCAATGTTTTCCCTACGACCTTTCCTATGGATTAAACACAAATAAACACATGCTTAAAAAATTGAAAAGGCAAGCTATGTTACAGTTAAGATTAAATGGAAAAATGCAGAAATATCCACATCAACATTTCTTGGATTCATTTGTCATTCTAGGATTTTAATAGCTAACTAAAAACTAATAAAAAAGTGATCCAATATATTTTACAATGGTAAGGTCAAGCTTGGTTCCCTTCATTTCATACATGTTGACAGAGGCAATGGAAAACTCTTAAAGAAATCAGTATTTATTTAGCAAACACTCTCATTGCATTTAATTTGTTCTAGGTACCGTTCCAATTGTTATATAAATATTAACTTTCTCAAAATACATTACATCCCAACAACAAATATAATAATAATATTATTATAATCATCTTCATTTTACAGGTAATAAAACCAAGGGACAGCAAAATTAAGCATATCACCCACATCTATTTTAACGGATGCCCAAAACTCTCTCCCCTCCACCATGAGTGTCTAAGGGACATGTATGCTTGAGATTTCCACAGGTTTGAAAAATTATATCCAACTATATTTTTGATTAATCTCAAGAACAGATTTCTTCCAGTAACTTGAAGTGTCACAAACAGAACAATGGCAAATAAGTACTCTATTAAGTTGCAAAATGATTATGGCTTTAAGAATGCCAAAGGAAGTGGGGTATGGCAGGAGCAAAAGGAGGACAGGCTTTCTTCTCCAACATAGTATCCTGGATTCACATTACTTTACACTGAGCACACATTGCTATAATGAACTAATCTAGTACCAGCATCGCCAGATGGTACCTATATTTTTTGTAGCTTCCTGGAAATTTAAAAATATATTTCCAATTGTCCTTTAGACACCCATCTTAATACAATGGTAATGGAAAGCAAACACGTCAAAATCTCATGCAAAAACGTTTCTTTTCCTGAAGTCCTGTGTTGGAGAGTGCTGTTACCATCTGCTCATTAATATAGTTACGAATGTCAAAGACATTCTCAACAATGCTCTCTTTTCCCCCCAAAATTATATTTAATTGTTTACCAACTAAGGGTACCTCAGCGTAACACATCAGCTGAAGTCTTCAGCATCTCTCTTTTGGGCTAATGGAATACCCTCCAAGATTCCCATGACTTTCACTTCTCCCATTATTTGTGGATACTCTCATTGGACTTGCTTTTCTAAAGCTTAGATAGACGGTCTTGTGACTTGTCAGTTTAAAGACCTAAATCAGGGGTGCCTGGGTGGCTCAGTGGGTTAAAGCCTCTGCTTTCGGCTCAGGTCATGATCCCAGGGTCCTGGGATTGTGCCCTACATCGGGCTCTCTGCTCCTCGGAGAGCCTGCTTCCTCCTCTCTCTCCCTGCCTGCCTCTCTTGCCTACTTGTAATCTCTGTCTGTCAAATAAATAAATAAAACCTTAAAAAAATAAAATAAAATAAAATAAAGACCTAAATCACCCACTCTCTGCTTATAGATTTCAGCTCAAACTACTTAGTGAAGTACATAAAGCCATTTCTAATGTAACCCCAGACTACTTTTTCAGCCACAGCCACAACCATTTCTTTTCCACATTAACTTCTTACTTTAAGGATGCCCTTAAAATCTTTTTAATATATACTTTCTGTTCTGTCCACAATGTCCTTGTCCACATTTTTAGTTTAACAATTTTTATTCACCCTTCAAAATGATGTCTTTCCTAACATTCTCCATGTCCCTAATAAGAGTAAACTTTATCACTCATATTTCCTATGTACTTGAGTGTATTTTGTATGAGTTGCTCTAGAGTATGGCCTTCTCCTAAGTAAAAAAGTCTCTCACAATTTTTGGTATACAGGAGGAACTCAGAAAACATTTACTAAATATAAAAAAAGAAAAAAAAGAAAAAGAAAACAATTAGGCTTAACTAATAATTTAACCTTTCTAATTCATTTCCTGACCTTTGATTTATTTAAATAATACTTGAACAATGAATTAATAACATTAATAATATTAATTAGTGCATTGCATTTTGTCTCACATAACACTATATATCAATGAGTTCTCTCTTTTAGATGAAAAAGGATGCTATTTCTAGCTACCAGAACAATAGAAGTAAAAATGTATTTATAGTCTCAAATCCCAAGGATATCTCTACTGTATTCCACAGTCATGCCTATGGAGAGAGTGTAATCTAAACAGTCAATTGCAAGTTGGCATAAAATGTTGACTGCCAAGAGAAAAGAAAAGTCATTCCCTTGAGTTCAACATGAATTTCATTTATCAGGGATGGTGTTAAAAAAACACTGACACCACTGTGGTCCTTCTGTAGATGGTTTGTCTGACACGTGGGAGGCTCAACTCTGGTAGGATCAAGTTGTAGTGCGCTGAAAAATGATTCTATGATTTATGCTTCCCCATCCCATCTGTAGATACAGGTGGTTCCTGCTTTGTGCTATGATCTCTTTCTGGAAACTCAACTGGAGGGAAAACAACAGCAAACATTATTTTCTCCACATTCACATTAACAGCTCTGTATATTCAAATTCAAAAGCTTATAGATGGCTCATTAATTTGAGGAAGCTTGCAGTTGTCATTTCAACCTCTAGATGGTGATGCAGCACTAACTTGACATTTACACTACCTAAACTCACTTTGCTGGAGGTCCACACTGTTCCCCAGAAATTGTGGACCAAGTACCCTACTTCAGACTAAGTGAAAGAAGATCTATTAGTCAGGTATGTTGAGATGAACGAAATAGCTGTAGAGTAGATTAGTGAATGGCTGTATTTCACATTGAATAATGTTACCAATACATGCTGAGACAACATAAGATTGCTACATTTCATACTTTTGATATTTTAATATTTATAAGTATGAATATTTTCAAAATATTCAAAAGTAGAGTAAGTGATGTAATGAATCTCCATATGCTCACAACTCAGCTAGAGCAATGGTCCATGTTGTTGACACTTATTCCCACACACTTGAAACATGTTTTGATGTCACATGTATGAATACATTAAACCCTCATAATTCTTCTCAACAAAACAACTTTGTGAAAATACTTTGATTTGATACTAACCTTTGAAAGGAAGACCAAAGGTGTAGTGATTAATAAGAAACAAGAAGGTCACTTCTTAGACTTGTTTCTTAATCTAGGTAGGCAGCTTCACCTTGTAATTCATCTAGTTATAGACTTATAATTTGCATGTTTTTCTGTCTACACATTACATTTGCAGGAAAGGGAAAGAAAAATAAAAAGGTAAACAGCAAAAGGCACAGGCCTTCTAAATCCTGGTTTCTTGACAGAAATAGGAGTGGATTGTGGAGTAACTCCTCCTTATTGTCCATTGGAATCAGGCAGAGTAATGATGGGAAAAATTAACTGGATGGCAAAGTGTAGGGAGAAATTAAAAAGAGAATTCAATTGTGTCAAAGCATTATACAAAGATACTGGATGTTACCTCAGGAAGTTCTTAAAGTTTAAGAGAGTCATCATCTTGATCTAAGAAGTAAGTGAGAGATAGCATAAAAAGAAGAAGAAAGGGAAGTCCAATCCACTTAGCTCACCTTTATCTACTCAGGTCTTCTCTGAGTCACGCACTACCATGTGGCTTTATGGGGAAAATAAAGCACCATAATTATTTTACTGAACTGAAATTATGCATTTCTACCCTTTGGAAACCCACCAGGAGAATAAGAAGATGGAAGAAAAATAAACGTATAATCAGTGGAAAAGTAGGAAGAGATAAGGGATTTATAAAAAGAGGAAAAATATAAGGTAGGGAGTGCAGAGTGTATAAAACCTGTTTTCACTTAATGCAAAAAGCTTCCTTTACTCATGGATTCTCCTCCTTTAAACATCTAGAGTCTTCAAAGTGTTATTTTATTAAAGAAAGGTATAATAGGGTGCAGAGAGTACATACTTTACGTTCAGATATATCTTAATCAGATCTTGAGAAAAATACTTATTTGTTTTAGCTTACATATCTATAAAGGGGGATTAAGGATATCTGCCTTTTAGGAATTTGGGGTTATTAGATAAGAATATCTGCTTTTTAAAGGATATTTGGATTACTAAAGACAAGATGTAATATAATGCCAGCACATTGCTGTTGATCAAAGAATATCTACCATTATCAATATTATTTTATTCCTATTATTATTATATGGACATATATTAAATGTCTTATTGTTAGAATTGGTAGTATTAAACTGCATCTAGAAATAAGTCAAGGTAATAGCAGTTGTTAATGATACTTGTTAGTTTGGTAGACAAAAATGGTTTGAGTACAAGCAAAAATAGCCTTGGGACACCTTATTTTTGTTTTGTCACATAATGCTAGGTCTTCTCTAAAATATTGAAGATAAAAAAATGAGTTTTCTTCCACATATGGTGCTTCTAATAATACATATGACTAATAATGGCTCATTTTAGAATTTACTAATAATGAAGGAAGGTAGATATCATCTAAAATTAAGTCATCTGGCTCACAGGCAATGTCTTTCCATCCTCCACAAATATCTAACTGGAGATGTGCATGGATACAATCTACATCTGGATACAATGATGGAGATGTATCTCTCTCTCTCTCTTTCTCTCTCTCTCTCTCTCTTTCCTCTCTCTCTCTCTCTCTCTCTCTCTCTCTCTATATATATATATATATATATATGTACATATATATATATATTTCCCAGTTTTCCCTCTTTTTTTCCCCTAAGTTCAGCCACTAAAATGAAACAACACATGATTGATAGCAAACATAGTCTCTCACCTTTCTCAGAAATAAATTCAATCCAATAGATTTGGTCTAAACTGATCAATTAGAGGTGCTTTTATGAAAACAATATGGTGAAAGTAATAGGGTGTGAATAGGGGATAGAGATACATTATATAAAAAAAAAGAGTGGAGAGTGTTGTGATTGAGTAGTCTGAGAGAATTCTGTTCTCTTATAGTTACACAGTAATCGCTAGATGCTTATATTTCACTTATAGGAAGAAACTGAAGAAAAACTAATCTTTATACAGTCCATTAACATGGTCACGTTAATGTTATAGATCAAAGCCTAGGTAGGCATAATTTAGACCTATTTTGGAATGGTAATGAAAGAACTTAACGATACATCATGCTACAAAAAGTTATTGACTCATAGAAAGAATTTTTATCAACATAAATTTACCTGATAAAATTAGTAATTTTCTTAAACATGGAACAAAAATAAACAGAGAGTATGGTTAGTTAAAATGCAACAAGACAGGATTGCCTTCCTTGTTTTAGTGGCTTAAGTAGTATTTACTGTCAAGAATGTGTGTTTTTTATTATATATGATAAAACTAAACGAAACAATTAAGTTTATAGTACCATATGTCTCAACTTCACAACAAGGTAAAAAAAAAACAAGGTAAAAAAATTGTGCTAATGTTGGATTTAAAAGATCCATATGCTATTTCTTATTTTGCCATTTACTAGTTATTCAAACTCACGCAAACTATTTTACCTCTTGGAATCCACTTGCTTAATCACAATCTTTTGGATCTCAGCAAATTCCTAGCAGTTGTAACATTTTAAGATCCCACTATCCTCTGTATTATATTCAATTAGTACACTGTATCTATTTTTCTAAAAGATCACACATGAAATAACAAGTATGTTTCAATTCTAGCAGCCAGGAATGTGGGTGTCCCGATGGTGTGGTGGCAATGTCGCGGGCTAACCTGAGAGAGAAAGAGAACAAAGAAAGCAGGAGAGATCTGGCTGTATTTCTGTGAACAGCTACCGCTGTAGTAGGAAGCACCTAGAAATGCCTTTGAAAAACAAGTGTTTTCTGATACGTGTAAAACTGAGGCTTGTGGAAATGATTCTCGATAAATTTTCAAGAAACACACCTGGTAGAAAAACCTCTCTTCTGAGTCTCAGCCTCTTTAATTTCTTTCTTTTAAGTGCTAACAGCTGACTGTTGCCCTTCCATTCTATTCCATATCTCTATGAACTGAAAATTTCAAAGGCATGAAGGATTCTGGATCAGACACTAAAGATGCAAAAATAATCATCAGTACCCTCCCCCAAGGAATAGCATTAAGTGAGTTCCACAGTACTTCAGATTTTTTTTTTCAAATGAACAACAATAAAAATTCTCAGTTAAGAAAGAGATGTGGCATGCCATATCAAAAGGAAACGCAGGATTAAGAAAAGAGCAATAAGGATAGCTTCTAGTTAGCTAGGGCTGAATTGTGTGCCAGGCATTATCTTAATACTCTACATATATTATTTCATCACATATTCATAGGCACAGTGTGACACAGACACTGATACTATCCCTCCTTTATCCATGTTGAAACGGAGGCAGATCAAGAACGCTGACTGAGGTCCTACAGCTCAGAATGGCAGAGCCAGAACTTGAACGAGAAACTCCAACAATTACACCATGCTGCTTCTCAGCAGTATTGTCAAATCACATATTTCAGAACATTCTTTATTTTCATTGTTCTTCATATGTTCTATAGCCTCGGACTCATTTTTTCTCCTCATTAAAAAAATTAATTAATCAATGAAAGAGAGATCACAGCACATGTTCACTAGCAAGTCGCATAACCAAACCTCACTGAAGATTTCTACAGAGAGTGAATGTATTAATTTAGTTTTTAATGGAAGCTCTAACACTATGAAACACTTCACTTTCCTGGGGATGTTCTATTTTTAGTGTAACTATTCACTGACATTGTATAATGCCTATTGTTCCATGTCAATCTAAAAATCAAATGGTTCTCTACTAATCTTCTGCGTGTTTTGCTTTGGGAAATGTTTATGTAGAATTTTAAAATATGTTGAATTTGGACTAATCAAACCAATCATTAAACAAAACTCATTTTTGCATTGAGGTCTGTCTATAAAATTTCTGAACAGGGTTTACTCATCTAACTATGAAAATCTTCAAAAATATACTATACTTAAATGATATTTGATATATGAAGAAGCCAGTCCATTTTCTTAAGTATTAAAAATATTTCACCTACATGCACGTTTTTTCATATTAGTTGGAAAGACCTCATTTCCCACCTTACTACTGTCTTTTAATAAAATATCCTTCTCCTTCGATCACAGAGGCAGACATGTAATGAGTTTCTCTCTAATCAATAGACCCTCCCCTGGTCCGAGGAGTTGGGCATGTGATATTTGCTGGAAGTGTTTCTGTCTGTTTGAACCAGCAGAAAAATTGCCTCTTTCTTAAAAATGCATTATTTTAGTTATTTTTATCAAAATAGAATAGGTAAAGAAATTCAAAAGTTAAATTTATAATAAAAACAGCAGTACCCCAATCTAACTCAATTCATGCTTCCCAGTGACTATATTCTTCAATGCTTTTTAAAAATATGTTCATACATATACATATTTCTAAGTGATACCTTATTTTTCTGTTAGATATTATATATTGAATGCTTAATATGAAATAGAAATATTTAAATATCTTATAATCTCTCATCACATATACTTATCTTTCTCTCTTCAGCCAATAGTGTTGTGAAATAATGTCAGATTATTATGCAGTGTTTACAGCCCTACAGTGGGCTAAATACGACTTAAAATTGAGAAAACTGTATATTAAGATTTTATTTCTTTTCTTGCACAATTTTCCCCTCCCTGCTTTCACCATCTCAATTTCTAAAATAATTTGGCCCCAAACTCTCTGATACCACTTAAAATGCCTTTAGTTATTTACCTTTTTAAAAAAATTTTTTCTTAGATATATCCCCTTGGACTCCTTTATCGTCTTGCTCCAGTCTGGACTAGTTATTTCCCTTGCTCAAGCAGCTCTCCTCTTGGCTTAGAATTTCTTCTCTCTCTTGTGATGGATACCCTGCTCCCTGAATTTCCCTCTCCCTCTTTCTTGATTTACTCCTTTTTGCTGAAGGACATCTCAGTACATCTGCCTCACAAAGATGCATATGGGGTAAATTTTGGAAATACAGCATTATAGAAAATTGATCATTGTATATGATTAAAAATTTGGCTGACAGTAAAGTTTTAGGATAGAAACCTTTTTCTTGGAATATTTTCAGAGCATATGGTGTTCATTTCAGAATTACATAACCACTGCCTTCTATCTCTCAGAGTTGATGGTAAAATGTCTGAATCCATTTTGACTCCTGATCCTGTTATGTTATCTACTTTATCTCTTGTGTTATTAGGATGACACATGTATCTCTTAGTTGGAGGATGTGATTCTAATGGCTAGCAACCATTTTATCAACCACACTTAAACAGTGTGGAGTGATGGGCAGGAAGAGAAGTCCGGAAGCTGCTGGTGATAGGAAGTGTTAGGGCTGATACAAAATCAGAAGCCGAGCTGAAAAATGTGAAGAAGGGGCAAGAAAATAATGACAAAAGTCCTGGATGAAACCCTGCCTAATGCAAAGTGTGAAACTCATCCTGCTCACATTTATTCTCCTTCACCTTTTCTTGTTGTTGTTGCACTTAGTAAACTAGTTTGAGTTGAGTGCTGGTTATTTCGGTGAAAAATAAACTATATTAACAAGATATAAGATTATACTAAACAGCAATTTATGAGAGCCACCTTCTTGAGGGAATGGAAAATAGGGTTCAGAGGGTTAGATTAAAGAGGAAAGTATTTTTAGAAATTATTAGGAGCAGAACATTTGGGATAAAAATCAATTTGAGGCAGTTTTGGCAACTTTGGGGACCTCTGTATAGGATGTGTGTGCATGCATGCGTGTGTATGTCAAAATATTTCCTTCATAAATACAAAACATACACTCTTTTAATCTTTAAGCTTCACATAGTGCATTACTTTTTAATTTACTATTTATTAGAAAAACTGATTTTAATACAATATATTCTGTTTGTTTTCCATTTTGAAATGCATTAATGCATCGGCTTTATTAAAATTGTCCTGCCTGCTTATTTTTTGTTTCCTTGGTTGAAATCTGCTTATTTTTATACTTTCTTGGTTGGTGTTGAAAAAATGCTTAAGCTATGATTTAGCTTGTGTTCAAATCTGGTTGCATCCTTTTATGGAGCATAGTATCATTAATTTTATTTTTCCTAGATAAGTAAATAAAGTAGAAAATTATTTTTTTTCCTTTTGACTGAATAATGGCTTAGAAAGGAGTTTTTAACTTTAAAAAATTTAAGTAGTTGATATCTGATATTTATTATTTGTTACAGATTTATAGTTTATTGTTTTTTAGCTTTTGGAAGTTATGGGGGTTTCTTTGTGCCCTGATGTCTGAACAATTTTTTTAAAAAAATGTAGTGAAGACATTATCTTTTCCACTCCTGTGACATAACCAGGTATGCTTGTTAGTATTAATAATATGTAATTGTGGGGCACCTGGGTGGCTCAGTGCGTTAAAGCCTCTGCCTGTGGCTCAGGTCATGATCTCAGGGTCCTGGGATAGAGCCCTCCATCTGGCTCTCTGCTCAGCGGGGAGCCTGTTTCCCTCGCCCCCTCTGCCTGCCTCTTTGCCTGCTTGTGATCTCTGCCTGTCAAATAAATAAAAACAAAACTTAAAAAAAATGTAATTGTATTAAACTATGCAGATCGTTGTCCTCTGCCTTTTCTACATCTTACATTATTCGATAGCTATTGATAAGGGTGTCATATATCTTCATGGTTCTGTTAATGTTTTCTTTTTGTTTCCAGAAGTTTTTGCATAGATATTTTTATGTTTTTATGTAATTTCACATTTCAAATAGTTGATGATGTTCATCTGAATTGTAGCTCACAGCACTTATTAGTAAAAGGGGACTCTCTTATTTCTGTTGGTACTTTTTATCTTAAATTCAATTTTAACAGTTTCATCCCATGCCGTCTTCCTGTTGCCTTTTGCATTGCTGCCTATTCTTTTACTCTAAACCATTACATACTCAGCACTTTGCACAGTGTCTGATTCATGGTAAACATGCACTTAGCATGTTACAAAAAGGATAAATATAAGTTTCAGTTATTTCATGAGTTTTCAATAAGCTAATGTTACCATTAATGTTTATAAAATTTCATTACAAAAAATTGACTAGAAGATAGGCCTAAAGCTGGAACTAAATATACACAACATGTTTACCTTCATAATTTCAAATTGATGAATTTTATAAAAATTCGGTATAAAGTCGTGCACATCTACTGAGTTAGAAATGAGGTTAGCATGCTTAGAATATGCATAAACTCAGTAGAAGCACTCAACTTTATAGAGTCAAATATGAGGTTTCATCTGGTGGACTGACTTTAATTTAGTCTCTATCCAAAAATGTACTTAAGTTTTCAAATAACTTTCCTTGTTTTCTGCATGTCCACAGCTCCTGGCATCTAACTTGCAGATTACAATCTGATTACAACAAACCTTTTAGTATATGAGCTTTATCAGCCTCCTGTGCATATTTACCTGGCACTAATTAGATCATCACTTTACTCTGAGAAACAACATATAAGTAAGTGAAATAAGTAACACAGACTGAACACTAGATCATTCGTTAAGATGATGTCTTTCAAACACCAAGGTGAGGACGGAGACTTAGGTCCCTTATTGATGGAAGCTATGGCTTTCCCCCATTCCTTATTGGACCCTAATGCTCTCTGTTTCATTTTCTCCTTTCTTGCTCCTTCCCTTACCGTATTTGTTCTACTTACTCTTTTCCAAACACATCACTTTTCATAGTCTTCCCATATTTCTCAGTTTACTTAAAAATCAGATTTGGCAATACCAAGCCCACATTTCTGCACATCAGCAACTGGCTGGAGCTAAGCAGCAGCTGACCTCTGGAACCATGAAGGACACCCCCCCAGCCCCCCATTCTTCTGTGTTTTATCCCTGATCCACTTCATTTACTTACATTATCATTACATTCTGTCAGGTTTTGAGTTCACCTCAATCACAGATATCTACCAGCTTGCTGTTTGGTCTGCACGTCTCCATAAACATCTTCATTTATATCAATACCTGCATGCAATCATGTAGGGCAGACATTTTTCTATGCTTCCTGAGCTGTGAGATATTTGAAAATAGTTATATATAAATAGGAATTCTCAGGAAAATCCCTCTTGAGGGGCTTATGTCCTCTTAGTAAATACTTTCTTAGAAAAGAGAGTCTCTTTCTGGTCACCAGATGGACTTTTAAATAAGTTGATATTATAGGTTCTAAATCGCAAACAAAGTGAGGCAACTGTGTTAGAAGTTTAAGTTTGTGGGCAAGCACAATACCAGAATTATGACTGTGACTGGTTTTAGTGATGTGGCTTTATCTAGAGGTCAACTGTGCTTATAAATCCATGCCTTTTGATAAACACCATAACTGGAGGAGTTAGTTATAAAAAAGTCACTCTCCTTGATATTTTTTGGGGGGAAAGGCTAATCCAACGAGGCAGCCACTCTGGTCCATGCTCATACTGCTGCTCTACCTACAGAATGCCTGCCAGTGCCTCGACCAGATGAACCAGACCCCAGATGCCTCAGGGCCCTCCAGGTCACAAAGTCAACATCTGGATTAGGGAGAGCTAAAAGTATTAATCTTCCCAGGCCTCAGAACCCTCTCTCTCCTCTGGGTTCATTTTAAAGAGTTCAGAGACAGTAATAGAGTGTGATTTTATTTTCTGCACGTCTGCTGGTTTCACATCTTTTGTGTTAGGTCTTACCTGATTAGAAAAATGAACTTTTACTTAGCTTATAACTAGGACATCCATCTTTTACAAACAGTTGACTTTTTTTGTTGGTATGTATGACTATTTGCAATTAATTTGTGAGCTTTTACTAAATAAAAACTGTTAACAAACTTTCTAATATGAAAATTCACTTTCTGCCCAACATTTTGAAAATGCCGTGAAATTGGGTTGAAGTAACATAGACAGTTTAGATAATTATATTAAACTAAAGAGATATTGGACAACTATATAAGTCATCTTGCATTGTTTTAAGATACAGATTTACAGATCTGGTTTGCTTATATCAGAATGGGTTCTTTATGTAGATTGGATGAATCAATTATTGAAGTTTAAACTTTTGGGGAAAAAAAAGACTACTCACTTTTTCTGTTTGATAAGAAGATATTTCCAGATCAAAGCTAACTGGGTCATTCAATAGGCAAGTGACTACATTTCCTTGTTAAGTAGAGCCTCAGACTTGCATTAGTATGTTTCTGGAACAAGGTGATGCTGTGTGCTACAAATTATTTCCAGAATGCTTCTGGGGCTAATTCTATGCATACAGAATTAGATCTATTTTAAACTGTAACTCTGATCCTTTTATTTATTTTTACTGTCTACATTATTATGTGCATTGCTGGTACAATTTCACAAGTTACAATGTTCCTTCATGTCCTCTGAATTTTATAACCCGGAGACTACTTAATTGTCATTTCAACTCGTTTATAGCAAGTAAGGAGAGGATATCTGAAATGCATTTTTAAATACTCTCTAATCAGACATGTGATGAATCCCAAAGCAAAATCATGTTAGTGTGTTCTATCTTTGCTAATAAGATTCCCTTGAAAATAACAAACAGAATAGTTCGGTAATTTCAAAACTGGCACATTATTGCCTTAATAGGAACTGTGAATATTTTATCAGAATAATCCCCAATGAATAATTCTGCTTTGTTACTTTCCCTTCAAGGAGAAGAGTACTTGAAGTTATGATATGGAATGATAGAATCTCTCAAAAACCGTTGAGATTCTTTACCAGGTGACTCTGAAAATCTTGGGTATTCTCTTTAGAATACTAAGAGATAGTGCTCAAAATGTAAAGCAATTTTTGTTAAAAATTATCTAAATACTGAGATTAGCTTTTCATGCCCTCTTTTGAATTCACTATTTATCTTTACATTTGTTTCAAGTATGTGGCATACTCACTAGCCTTCTTATAACTCTAGGATTTCTTCATTAACATCATCTCTCTGCCTTTTGTTATAATGTCATACACTCTAATTTGCACGTTTTCTTCGAAGACACTTCATTGAGAACCTACTCTAACAGAGTGACACTACCCAATACTGCGTGGGCTTTCCTACATTCCTCAGAATATGTTGCGGTTAGTAGAGGTTATAGAACTAGTTATGGCCAATGTATGAAGAGCCAAAATGAATTATGTCATTTCCTAGCATATATTCTTAATTGCAGATATGCTACCTATCTCTTCTTTGTTACATTTCTTTTCACTTTACTGAGATAAAATTGATATGTAACATTGTCTAAGTTTAAGGTATTCAACATGTTGATCTGATACACTTATACATTGCAAAATGATTATCAGAGTAGGGTTAGTTAACAATGCTAACATCACATATAATTATTATTTCTTTTTTGTGGTGAGAACACTTACAATTTACTGTCTTGCAAGTTTCAATTACATAATACAGCATTATTAACTGTAATCGCAATGCTACACACTGGATACCCAAAACTTAGTCATCTTACAACTGAACCTTTATACCTTTTAGCCAAGTCCTCCCCATTCCTCACCCCTGTTCCCCATCCCTGGTAATCATACATTCCACTTTGTTTCTACAAGTTTGGCTTCTTTAGATTCATGTATGTATAATGTGCATGCGTGTGTGTGTGTGTGTGTGTGTGTGTAATCCACATATCATATGTCTTTGACTAATTTCATTTAGCAGAATGTCCTTAAGATCCATCCATGTTGTCATAAATGAGAGAATTTCCTTCTTTCTCATAGCTGAGTAATATTCATTATATATATATATATATATATATATATATATTACTATATATTACTAGTTTATATGGTCTTTCTATTACTAGTTATATGGTCATTCTATTTTTAATTTCTTTTTTTTTACCTTTTTTTAAAATTTTTTATTTTTTATTATTTCATTTCTTTTCAGTGTAATAGAATTCATAGTTTTACACCACACCCCGTGCTCCATGCAATGCGTGCCCTCTATAATAACCACCACCTGGCTCCCCCAACCTCCCACCCCCCGCCCCTTAAAAACCCTCAGGTTGTTTTTCAGAGTACACCCAGATTGAAAGTGAAGGGATGGAGAAACATCTTTCATGCCAATGGGCCTCAAAAGAAGGCCAGGGTAGGGATTCTCATATCAGATAAATTAGATTTTAAACTAAAGACTGTAGTCAGAGATACAGAAGGACACTACATCATTCTTAAAGGGACTATCCACCAAGATGATCTAACAATTGTAAATATCTATGCCTCCAATATGGGAGCAGCCAATTACATAAGAAAACTATTAATCAAGATACAGAGTCATATT
>PISX010033825.1:0-14674 GCA_004024625.1 Mellivora capensis | reverse complement strand
TTAAAAAAAAAAAAAAAAAAAGCCTGGGCAGCCGGAGCGCCACACCCCAGTGCGTGCACTAGCTGTGTCCACTCACTCTGAGCCTGCTCGTCTCTAAACCGGATAATGGTGGAACCCAGCATCGGGGACTGTGGTAAGTTTCAGTAAGAGGCTAGGGCACGTCAGCGCAGGGACCGGTGGACAATGAACCCTCAACACACAGGAAATGCTGCCAGACTGTGGAAGGTGGAAAAGACCTCTTTTTGGATGGTGACAGTTCCCTCCTAACTCAGAGCCATCTGCCACAGAAGGGCTTTGGTTAGGGGTTGAATTATGCCCCCCACAAAGATATGTTGAATGCTTAAGCCCCACGACCTCAAAATGTGACCTCACGTCTCGGGCTGTTGCAGATACAACTCATCAAGATGACGTCACACTGGAGTCGGGTGAGACCCTAATCCAGTGCAAGGAGACAGTGACACAGAGACAGACCAACAGATGGAAGATGGGCATGCAAAGACCAAGGCAGAGCCCGGGATGAAGCTGCCACAGGCCAGCACCCACCAGGAGGCGGCAGAGGGAACACGGCCCTGCTAACACCAGAAGACATTTGCCTGCTGGTGGCGTCACCCCAGGAACAAGTCGGGGCACAGAGACTGCAGGCTGCTGCAGCTACAGACCTGTGGCTGCGAGGGTTACTTCAAGTGTCATTTCATAGCCGTGTTCCAGGCATCTCCTGCCTCATTCCCCTGCACACCCCCCACACACACACACACACTCACACACACTCACACCCGCACACTCTCAGATATATTTGCTGCCCCCCATGGCAAATGGTCTCTTGGTTTGATCTGATTTTGTTACCCACCTCCCAACCCCCAGCCTCACCCGTCCAACCAGCCCCTCAACGCCCCCACCCCATCAGTTGACATTTAACCTCGCCTAAAATCTTTGTTTTGAGGGGGCAAATGACCTGACTCCTTAAAAAAGAAAACTGATTTCCAAATGCTGAGTCATTCACCCCCGGGAGCGGAGCCTGAGGGAGAAGTAGGTCAGCCCGGGGTGCAGAAGCGCCTGGCCGAGTACGGCTGGCTCACGGGCTGCCAGAGCTGCTGAATGCAGTGTGTGTTCACTCATTTCAGCTGCACGACAGACAGGATGAACTACGATCCTCCCCATTTTCCAGATGAGAAACCGAAGCCCAACAACCAGGCTGCATGCTGACCAAAAACGAGTTGCTAATCCCAGACACAGCAGCAAGAAAGAGGGGTTCATCATTCACTCATTCATTCATTCATCAAACATTTGGTGAGCAGCCCCTACCCTCAAGACACTTACACTGCTAGAGGGGACAGACAAGAAGAGCCCCTAATTATAACAGTGGGTGGTCAACAGTCTACTGGGGGAAAGCCAGGAGAGGCACCCAGTCTTTGGTCTTTGTCAGGGGGGTGGTCAGGGAGAGCTTCCTGGAGGAAGCAGTCAGAGTCAGGTCCTGAAAAGGAGTGGGAATTGGCCAGGTAGAAAGGCATTCCAGCGGAGGAGGCAGACGTGTGGCAGACTAGAAGCCAGAAGACGGCAAGGGCCTTTGAAGGAAAAGGAGGGGCAGCAAGAGACTGAAGCCAGCTGCGTCCAAGAAAGCGCTCTGACCCACGGCCTTACTTCAAGCTGGAAAACCTGGATATGAACTCTGACCCCACCTGTTCTCAGCTGGGTGACCTTGGGCAAACCACCCCTCTGGGCCTCACGCAGAAAGCAGCAGGAGCTCCCACAGAGGGCTCCGTAAGGGTGACGGGAGCAGCAAGCACTGGGCCTCTCCAGAGGCCCGGGCTCCGGGCATCCTCACTCTCCTCGGACAGCGTCAGCCCCGCACAAGGTGACACTCAGCCCAGGGTCCAGTGAAGCAGAGAGGCAGGCCTGCGGCTCCCACAAAGGAGAAGAATCTTGAGTCTTGGCATCAGTGAGACCCCAGGAAACCCACCCTCCCACGACGGACCCAAACCTTCAGGTTGCCTCCTCCTTCCCAAGAGAAGGCTCGGCCCAGAAACTGCACTGAAATTCCAAGAAAGGTCACTGTGAGTTTCCCCCAGTCCTAAACAGAAACGCATGGCGCAAAGGAAAACATGGAGGGGTTTCTCCGCGTGAGGAAGCCAGCCTGGCAGGGAGAAACCCCACCCGCCTGCCTCTTCACCAGGCCCCCTGTGTCCCTGGGCAACACGACAGGAGGTGCGCGTGGAGCGCCCCAGCCATGGGGATGGCAGGCTGCACGGGGAGGAGGCGTGAGGAGCTGGGACAAGGGGTGTGCTCTCCCCACGGCTCGTGAATTTGGAAGAGAAGCAGCGGATTTAAAGTAACCATTAAAAATAACCAGACAGGGCGCCTGGGTGGCTCAGTGGGTTAAGCCACTGCCTTTGGCTCGGGTCGTGATCTCAGGGTCCTGGGATCGAGTCCCGCATCGGGCTCTCTGCTCAGCAGGGAGCCTTCTTCCCTCTCTTTCTGCCTGCCTCTCTGTCTACTGTGATCTCTCTCTGTCAAATAAATAGATAAAATCTTTAAAAAAAATAAATAAATAACCAGACAGGGACACCTGGGTGGCTCGGTTGGCTGGGCAGCTGCCTTCAGTTCAGGTCATGGTCCCCGGGTACTAGGATCGAATCCCATGTCGGGCTCCTTGCTCCTTGCTCGGGGGGAGCCTGCTTCTCCCTCTGCCTCTGCCTGCCACTTTACCTGCTTCTGGTCTTTCTCTCTGACAAATAAATTAAAAATCTTAAAAAAATAAATAAATAAATAACCAGACAGAACCGTGGGCTGGAGCAACCCGTACCTGGATCACTTCCCGGGCGGAGTCACGGAAACCTCCCCAGGAAACTTCTCAAGCGGTCATCTGGCCTTCCCAGCTAGTGCCCCAATCCTCCAAAACAGGACCCCAACGCCGGTCTTCTGCCACCCTGGGTCTAATGGGGGGAGCGGCTGCTCCTTGACCCTCGACCTCGTTGCTTCCACAGCCTTCAGACTCGGTCAGTCCTGGTGAGCACAGGCCACCGCGGGAGAGACCAGGTCTTACTCTGGTTTGTACAACTAGCCTCCAGACACCCCTCTTCATTTTTAAAGATTTATTTTGAGAAAGAGAGAGAGAGAGTACGCACACACAAGTGCTGCACGGGGAAGGGGCAGAGGGAGAGAGAGAATCCCAAGAAGGCTCCCCACTGAGCCCAGAGCCCAGAGCCTGAGGCGGGGCTCGATCCCACGACCCTGAGATCACGACCTGAGCCAAAACACTCAACCAATTGAGCCACCCAGGCACCCCCAAGACCGACTCTCTAAAATAACCCTGATTACAATAAATCATACAGAAGAAACTGCCCTTTGCAGGAGGAGGGGATTTTAATCTCATTTATTTAAAAACAAAATAAAACGACTCACCAACTCATGAATGCCACCAGCTACAGTTTGCTGTCTGGACTCACACCTTGCCGGTCAGAAGAGAAGGGTGGGGCCACTGAGGGGAAATGTGAGAAGAAATGTCCCCTGAAGGCCACAAGGACTGACCCACTGACTGTCAAGTGTGGGGAGAGCAACCATGTGGAAGTTACCAGAAAGCACGAGGGTAACGTGTTTCTGAAGAAATTCACACACCACACAGAGACTACTTTCCTGCCTCTGATGTTCCTTGAGAGACAGAGTCGGCATCTGCACTACCTTTAATTGCCTCTGAGGTGCCACACTATATTCCTTGAAAGCGGCTTCCCACAGAGACCAGGACACAGGGGACCTGTGGTAATAACCCGGGTACCTCAAACTCAGTGTCTGGAAGAGTCAATACTAAATAAATGATCTTTCTTTGGCTGTTATTAATAATCCACTCAGACTGTTTGATCTGAGGAGGGAGATCCCAAATAGAAGCTTCCAAAGCCGTGGGTCGCTTGTCTCCTTCCCCACACGGACACCCAACCCAGCCTGTGCTGGTTGCTGTTGTCATTTTTGAGCATTCACATACCTCGAGTTTAGAGACGCATGGAGAAAGGTGCTTCCTGGCCAGGCCATGGCACCCACAAATGAACAGCCCATTGGACCCCTGGGCAGCACAGAAGGTTCCAGAATGCTGATGGATGGAGCCTAACTCATCTGTCAGGAGTCCAGGGGCAGCCTCAAGCCACAAGCCTCATCCCAAAAGACAGAAGTATGTCTGAGTGATCGCCAACCTACTGTTTTTCCAAACACCCTGAAAATACCCACGACCAGCTGGTGGCAGCTTAGAGAAATGCTGTCTTTTTCCTCTATGGGGGCTGCCTTGAGAATTTAGAAGTTTAAGAATTGGGACCACCAGGAGCTTGTGATACTGTGGGGCAACCTGTATATTTGAGACTTTCTTTGCAGGTGTCTGTCCTGGGGTCTATGACGGCAGATCAGTATTTTGGGACCATCTCACTTATGTGAGTCTTTGAGATTTCTTGGGTTTTGTTCTAGGGACTTTTATTGCTGGTGTTTTTCTCTCAAAAAAAAAAAAAAATTTCCTAGCAGTTCCTGGGCCTGTGAGCAGACAAGGTCACCCCCCACTTCCCAATCCAGTTGGGAAGCCCGGGGTTCACAACTTATGTCCCAAAGCCCCCAGACACAAAGGGAGCCACTCCCAGTTCTCCGCTTTCAGGACCTGGTGACCCCCGGGGGAAACAGGTCACATCCAATGGCATCTCTGAGTGCCTCCCCTGAGTGCCAAGTCCATATGGAGAAACCTAGCATCGAGCTCACTGAATTCTCACAGCAGACTCTGAGAGGGGCTACTGCTATCCCCACTTGAAGTAAAGAAACAGAGGCTGGGGGAGGTAGACCAGTTCTCCCCAGGCCAGAGAGCCATAGGAGATTCAAACCACATTCTGGCTCATTCCAGAGCCCACACACTTACCACTTGATACCACAGGAGATGGGAAGAAACCTGCTCCAGGTACCTCCGGCCCATGGCCTGCTGCCAGCGTGCATTGAGGTCATGTGGGGACACTGAGCAGAGCATTGCCTCAGCCTCAGGAAGCACCTGCCAGGGGAACGCCAAGTCCCAGCCCCTAAGAGCCTGCTTTGTCAGCTTTTCCCTGGCCGCCTGCCACAGCACAGTCCCCAGGATAAGAGGCCCTGTGGGAGGAGTATCTGCCCTGGGGCTCATCCAGTGCCGCCTTCTGCCTCCCAACAAGCACCAGGAGTGGCTCTGGCTCTCTCTCTTGACCTCATGACAAGGCACTGCCTGCTCTGGCGCTTCCTTGGGGACAACTGTAATTTGAGGTGACCAGAGTATAGAAAGCGAAGCAGTACCTGCCCATCCTACTCAGTAGCTTTTCCCCAGCTCACGTCATCCTCCCAAGAACCCTGTGCAGTGAGCGGGGCAGGACCGAGGATCCCTGTGTTACAGATGAAACAGCAGAGGCTCCAAGGGCTTTGCCTGATGTCCTGAGCTTTAATGGAAGAACCGGCTCTGTGCCATCTGCCCTGCGCACAGACTGCCAGCTTTCTCTTCCACTTTTTACTGCTTTCCTTAATGTTCCCAAGGGTCTGAGTGCTTGCCTTGAAATATTCCTCTGCAAACCAGTACCCTGGACAGAGTAACCATGACCAGCCACACAGGTTGCACACTGCACAACTCCAGGGAGTACCATTCACTCAGAGTATGATGCCCAGAGTTGTGCCCTGAGTCCAGACCCCACACAGCCCTGGCCCAGCATCTCCCCCAGTTATACAGAGCCCAATGCCCCCCTGTGCCCCAGTCTTCTGGACTCCTTCAGTTGGGCATGGCCTCATCAGCCTGGACAGACAATCACACTCAAAAGCCTACTGGTCCCAACCGATTCTCACTCTAAACCAAGCCCTACCTGAGGCCACGGCACAACCCAGGAGGACCAGCTGGAGAAGCCTGTGGGGCTGTACTCAGGTCAGCACAGCGGGAAATCCACCCTCCACAACCGCAGTCCCATCTTCCCCGCCCCTTAGCTTTACTTTCTGATGCGCCCCACAGGACCATTATTCAGGGTCCACAGCGTAAACATATGCACTGAGTAAATCTAGCCCGAGTTCCCAGGAAGAGGACTTGAGGAGCATACAGCACTGCCAACAGTTAATGAAATCCCAACCCTGGACAGGAACCAGGCTCACACAGTGATTTATCCCCGCTCAGTTTATTCTCCTGCATTACCGATCCAACCAGACTTGTAACCATGGGCTTGTTAGCAAGAAGGGGAAAAAACTAGCCCTGCAGACTCATCATTTGGAACAAGAGAAGCTTAGCTTTGAGTCACAGAACCAGCTTATTTATATTCATTGCCCCCGAAGTGACCATCATTAACTAAGCGCAAACCATGTGTCGGGGGCTCTCTGAAATTCCTTCTGTGCGTCACCTCCGTTAGATTTCATGACAACAGAGTGAGGTGAGCACTTTGGTTTCCTGTCTTTAAAATGGGCACAGCAAAGACATAAAGGCAGCTGGATGATCTTGCCTATGATCATCAGGCGGCGGATGGCACAGACCCAGCTCCCGTCCCAGGTATGTATTTGTCCAGCCGCTGCCTCCTCTGTGCCACGGACTTGCGGGTACAGCTCATGGACAGCAGAGCCCGTCACAAACCTGCCGCCTTTGGAGGCTGGCAGGAAAGGTGGCTTTCATCACACGGATGACATGAAATGCACCCATGGAAGGTGGCCAAGGGAGGATGTGGGGGCCTTCTGGTCCAGGGGTGGGAGGGACGGGGTTGGGGGGAGGTCTGGGAAGGCTTCTCTGAGGAGCCAAGGAGAGCTAAGGGATGCCAAACAGAGGCGAGGAGGAATATGGAAAGAGGAAAGTCAGACCCCATGGCAAGAGGGCAGCAGGATTCCAAGGACATGGAAAGAGACCAGTGTATAAGACAACACTTACTGGAAGGGACGCCTGGGTGGCTCAGTTGGTTGGATGACTGCCTTCGGCTCAGGTCATGATCCCGGAGACCCGAGATCGAGTCCCACATCAGGCTCCCAGCTCCACAGGGAGTCTGCTTCTCCCTCTGACCTTCTCCTCGCTCATGCTCTCTCACTGCCTCTCTCTCAAATAAATAAATAAAATCTTTTAAAAAATTTTAAAAAAGACAACACTTACTGGAAGATTCTAGCAAAAGTCATCCATCTGTGGTGGCAGTGGTCGCCTGGGCTGGGAGGCGGGACAGGGGAGAGATTACCAAGGGTCACTGACCTGTTCACTATCCTGATGGCGGTAACAGCAACACACGTGTATGCTTATGTCAAAGCTCATGGAACTGCACAACGTACAGCTTACTCACCATCCATTATGATGGCCCAACAAAGCTGTTAAGAAATGAATATGGGGGGGTGCCTGGGTGGCTCAGTGGGTTAGGGCCTCTGCCTTCGGCTCGGTCATGATCCCAGGGTCCTGGGATCAAGCCCCACATCGGGCTCTCTGCTCAGCGGGGAGCCTGTTTCCTCCTCTCTCTCTGCCTGCCTCTCTGCCTACTTGTGATCTGTCTGTCAAATAAATGAATAAAATCTTTAAAAAAAAAAAAAAAGAAATGAATATGGGAGGCTGGGGTGGCTGGAGAGAGACGGGAGAGGAGGCTGGAGGCCCGGGGGGGCCGGCTCAGCCAGGCTTTACCATTGAGGGCTCGGGTCATATTCGGAGGCACTGGCAACCAGGACTCGAACATGGAAATTTATGGGGGTCACAATTCAACCCCCAACAGGCAGTCTGAGAAGAACTCAGGGAGATGGGGAGAGGGGGGACAGTAGCTGAGAGCAGACCCAAGTTAGAATTCTGTTTTGCCACCTCCTCTGAGAGTCGGGGCCACACTCCTGCCATGGTGACATGCATGACAAAGTACACCCAGGGCCAGGAGAGCACAGAGGACAGCTCGGCTCCCCAGCCCCCTACGATCCAGGACTCCTCTCCAGCACCTAAACTGAGAAACCAGAGAGAAACCAGAGAGAAGCCTCAGAGGGAGGGTAGTGTGGTAGACACAATAATGCCTTCCCCCCTAAATGTCCACACCCTCATGCCCCGGAAACTGGTTACCTTGAACGGCCACAGGACTGACAAATGTGAGGAAGGTTAAGGATCTTCAGATGGGGAGACTCTCCCGGGTTACCTGGATGGTACCTGAACCACCGGAGGCCTTAAAAGAGGAGGCAGAGGGAGTCGGAGAATGGAGAAAGAAGGAGGGTTTGGAAATATTAGACTCCACTCACTGGCTCTGCAGGGGGAGAAAAGGGCCTTAAGGCAAAGGATGCAAGCGACCTCTAGAAGCTGGGAGAGTCTAGAAAACAGGTTGTCCCTGAGCCCCCAGGAGCAACACAGCCCCGCCTACCTGATTTTAGCCCAGTGAGACTTGTGCCAACACTGGCCCAACTGTTAGAAAAATCAGTCTGTGCGGTTTTAAGCCACTAAGTTTACGGTGGGTTGCAGCATGGGAAAGCTCATGTGGGTGGGGCTGGACACTCTGGCCCCAAGAAGAGGATGGGCCCAGGCAGGGCCTGAAGAAGGGAAACGAGGCTGGGGTTTACAGCAGACGTGCTGACCCCCGTTCCCACCCTCCAACAGCAAAGGTCCTCACTGGGTCCCCTCCAGCAAGTGAGGAGCTCATCACAGCCGCACTGAAGGACTGCTGGAGTGCTGAACTCATGGGGCAGGAGGCCCTGGTGCTCGGAGCTGTGGTTACTGCTCTGGGGCCGGGACATGAGCAAAGGGACCCCAGCTAACAGGAAGGCTGGACTGTCGGGTCCAGAAGGGACCTCATGTCACTCCTGTAAACTCCTTGCTTTGCTAAGGAGAAAAAAGAAGGAGAAAGGACACTTGTCTGGGGTCCCTAGGAAGTTAGAGGCCAGAGCTAAAGGAGAACCAAGGTCTCCCACCATGCAGGCTGGCAGGCCAGGAGGGCTACAGCCCTCGGCGGAGGCTCCCCGCATCACAGCGAGGCCTCCTATTGGAGGTTTTCTACCGAGGCACAGATCTCAGGCCCCACAAGAACCCTGCATCCCCCACTCACAGCCCCTGGGGACCTGGCTCCTGGCAGCTCACAAGCCCACCGGATGCCCCACAATGCCCGGCACCATCTCAGGGAAGCCTCCTGCAGCTGCCAGACAGTGCTGAGACAAGTACCAAGGCCGCCAGCCACATAGTAAAACTCATTCCCAGGGAGGGCTCCGGAGGCTTGTCCCGCAAGGATTTGTTTTCACCCTCTGGCTGGGAGGGCCTAAGCAGGCACAGCCAGGGATCTGCAGATCATATTGGGCCTTCTGGACAGGCAGCAGGTGCCAAGGTCAGCTACGTGCTGGAAGTGGAGGGAAGTGACGAGTATGGGAGCCTGAGGTTCCAGCTTCCCAGGGAAAGGCATCTCTCAGGTCTCAGATAACTCACTGAACATTGCCAATGCATCCCCGTGCAGGATCCTGCCCTGGGTAGGGTGGTGAAGCCGCCCGGAGCGTCAGCAGTGGGCCATGACATTACTCCACGTGGGTTTTGCAAAAACAGTAAAGAACTGTAAAACCTGGCATCCCTCCCAGCACCGCAAGGGCCAAATGAACAGGGCCACAGCACCGTGGGAGCACAGCTGAGGGAATCCGTCACCTTGGCCGATACATAAGACACTGGTTAATGTGAAGAATCATTCAAGACGGCTTCTCGTTGCTTTTCTCTGAGCGCCGGGATATTTTATTGTCATTGTGTGAAGGTCCATTAGCAGCAGTCCTGGAAAATGGCTCTTTCAAGGTCAGGGTGGTACAAGCAAAGGAGCAGAAGGAGCAATTATTCCACACGTGGCACCGTTCAAATGCTTTACGTTTAGAGAAAGG
Source organism: Mellivora capensis (assembly GCA_004024625.1). Taxonomy (NCBI): domain Eukaryota; kingdom Metazoa; phylum Chordata; class Mammalia; order Carnivora; family Mustelidae; genus Mellivora; species Mellivora capensis. The sequence continues at coordinate 4,888 of PISX010033825.1, read as the reverse complement.
GAAGCATCCAGTTGGAAATAAAGCCACACACCGAGTCCCGGGACTGGCACATTTTCTGATCGAACAGGAGCAGCGGGATCGTGCAAACAGGACGCAGTGCTTCGTACCAGAGCCGGCTCAGAGGCACCTGCAGGCTGGATCCGCAGCAGCCTGACCAGCTGGACGGCTTCCTGGACGCCCCACCCTGCCCTATGCATCTCAGCTTTGGGCCGGGCTTGTCCAGTGGCGGTCCTGGCAAGAAGGTAAGGTGGTAGGACAGGGTCGTGGGAGAAGGGAGTCCTCGGTTATAGACCAGCAGCTCCCAATTCCCCACCGTCCAGCCAACAGCTCTAGAGAAGGTGCTTTGCTCTGCTCCGGGCTGGGACACCGCTAGCTGGCCAGGCGTCGTAAGTACCTCATCCCAGGAAGGGGGGGCAGTCCTTTCTTCCCCATACTCCCCTCTGTGAGCAGTCCCTAAGCCCAGCAACCTCAGGGACCCTGTGGGGCGTGCCCTCCGTTCCTGCCAAGACCCAAATGACCTTCCCACCTTCTCCAGAAGTTCTCCCTGGAGAACGACTCCAGCCTCCTTCCTTGAGCTGCTAATGAACACAGTAGGTCTTCAGGTACTAGTCCAGTTGGCCAAGCCCCTTTTGGCCCTCCCAGGCAGGAACCAGACTGTACAAAGTATTCACCTTCATGCACTGCCTACAGAGAGCGATCTGGCTAAGCTGGTCAGCCCTTCAGGAGAAAAACCCCTTTTTCCCTGTCAAGTTCATGGGCCTGAAGGCTAGGATGCCCCGGGAAAACCAGGATGAGCTTAGGAAAGAGAAACACAAACATGAGTGACCAGAGTCAAGGTAGAGGGGAGGTATCCCTCAAATCCTCCTCCCTCCTACCTCTTCTTGCTTCCTGCAGCCAATGGCCTGCCCCAAGGCGAGAAGCAGGGCTGTCCTCAAGGTCTGGCATGGAAGAAAACACATCCAGTTAGCAAACGTCGAAAGGTTGTCCAGGCCACACCAAAATCACGCATCTGGGCCATAAACAAACAAGACCTAGATGCAGGCTAGGCTTCTGGCCTCGACCTTCCAAGTTTCCACCAATCAGAGAAGGGGATCGAGTCAGCCTGAGCTTAGCAGTTTGTGGGGTCCCCAAAAGGAGACCCTGATGAAGGGTGGGAGTACAGGTAGTTTATCTGGAACACGATCACAAGAAGCATGGGCTCCTGAAGCAGGTACGGCAGGGAAGGGAGGAAGGCCAACGAGAGGCACTGACCGCCAGGGATGGCGGGCTCAGTCCACAGCAAACTCCCGGAGACCAGGCAGAGCTGCCCGGAGTTGTCCCACTGAGAGCCACTGCCTGGAGCTTCAGACTAGCCACGCACACAGCCCAGCACATGCCCCGAGAACAGCCTCAGAGAGAGACACAGGATGTCACCAGGGTGCAGGGACTATCCAGGGGACTTCAGGGATGGGTTGGGGAGCACATCCTCAGCCACTCCCTTCACCTCTCTGAGAAATGGGCACACATGTTGGGAAGGCTGAGTGGTAGGAAGTTTCAGGAGCGTTCTCCATGCAGTGCTGAGCAGTCAGGAAGGGCTCTGCACAGACAGCCGTGACGTTCCAGAATTACAGCGGTGCCACATGCCCATGAGCTACGGAGCAAGGAGGTCCACAGAGGGACTGCAGGTTGGTGCCTGGGAGACTTCCCAGAGGAGGTATTTAAAGACTGGGTAGTATTTGGGGCGCCTGCATGGCACAACTCTTGAACAGTCAATTCTTGGCTTCAGCTCGGGTCATGATCTCAGGGACATGAGGCGAGCCTGCTTCAGGCTCCCGGCTCAGCACGGAGCTGGCTTGAGATTCTCTCTCCCTCTGTCCCTCATGCTCGTTCTCTCTCTCTCTCTCTCTCTCTCTCTCTCAAATAAATCAATCTTTAAGGACGGGGTAGTATTTGATCAGCAGATAAAGAATCCGACTTAATAACCCAACACTTCCTTTGTGGAATCACTGACACCACTTCTGGAAGGGACCTCAGAGGCAATGAAGTGATCCCTCCAGAGGAGGCGGAAAGCAACCAGGGCCCCAGAAGTGAGGGAGCTCCCAGTGCTTGGCCCCTCCCTGCAGGCAGCCCCAGGGGCCCAGGGAACCATTAGAACAGGTGCCAGTTCTTAAAGGATCAGCTGCCCGGTGCTGCCATCCAACTCAACATACAAGAGCCTCACAGAAGTGCCTACTTCCGGCGGTGATGGAGCCAAGTATCAAACGAAGGAGAGGAAATGTCATAATCATGCCAGACTCGTTGTCCCACATGAGTCTCGTTCATCTGATTTAAATCCCTTTCATTCTGTCAACACTTACTGAGGCTTTTAGGAACCAGGCTTTGAGGACCAAGTCCAGAGGGGAGACAAATGGAAGAAAATGACAACATTAACCAGAGAAGTGTGATGACCCAGAGATGTAAAGTACAATGGAATGCAGGCAAGGGAGCAGTTAGGTATGCCCAGGGGACAGACACACTGAGAGTCAAACTGGGTCTTAAAGGATGCATAGGAGTTTACAAGACAGAAGAAAAGCAGCACGGGGGAGGCCATTCCAACTGGAAGAATCAACAGGAACAAAGAGAGGTACAGAATGCTCATGCCCAGGAGAATAGGCTGGGTAAGGCTGAAGAAGCAGGCAGAGAGGAGAGCTGTGGGTGTCACCATGGCAACTCCAACTGTTGTGGCCAGCACCTGTCCTGATTGGTCAGTAACTGTGCTCAGGCCAGCTGTTAAATAATTGGACTATCAGACCCTGCTTGGACAGGCTGAGAGCAGCAAACTATCAGTAGAGGATTGCTAGGATCCAATTTGCTTTTAAAGAAAACTCCTGCGTTGAGCTCAGGCAGGAGAGGCCCTACGCTGCGGAAGGACGTAGGCAAGAGCCCAGAGCCAGCCCCCCGGCTCCTGGGGCTAATTCCTTCATCCCCACACTGCGCTCAGACGTGGGCCAGGATGCCCAGAGAATCCACACGCAGCCGTAGTACCAACCTGAGGCCCACACTGCTCTGTGAATTAGAATCTCAGAATTTAAGCTCCAGAAGATCCCTCTGGAGACCACCCAGGTCATGTCCCTTGTTTCACAGATGAGTTACCAGAGATGAAATTAGAACTAATAACGCATTCAATCATTCAGCTCATACTGGAGGTCCCCTCTGTGCCACGCACGGCCCGAGGCCTTAGAGGACAGAGCAGCCAAGGCTCTCGCCCTTGTGAAGTTCACAGAGCAAACAAAAAAATAAGCAGAATAAGATCATTCCGATTGTGGGAGGTCGCAGGAGGGAAATACACGGAGTGACACAACATAGGGTTTGCCAAAGCACGACCCTCCCGCCAAATCCTGCCCTCAGCCTCCTTGGACGCCAGCAAGCTGAGAACACTTTCACATTTTTAAGGGGTCGTACCAAACCAAAAATATGTGCAACAGAGACTGCACAGCACACAGAGCCTATCATGTTAGCAATCACGCTTGTCAGGAAAATTCTGCAGCCCCTGTAGAGAGCTGGAGGGGAAGGGAGCTCTCTAGAAGATCTGGGTTCCTGCCTTGTAATAAGGCCTCTTCCTGCTCCCCCAGCACTGCTTCCATCTTGGGGAGGCTAGAACACTGAAATGGTTCGTCAAAAGTTCGGAGTTGGCAGCCTTCCTGCAGCCAAGAGTCCGGATTTCTGGACACTTCTTTCCCCACCTGCTGTCTGGAGCCTTTCTCAAGCAACATGATCCTCACCCCGACTCATCCCCAGCTGGTGGCCAAGAGCTACAGAGACAATGGCTTCTCCCGTGGACCCCTCACCCCTCCAACTCTTGCCTGAACTACTTGGTCAAAAATAGAGCCACAGGGGCGCCTGGGTGGCTCAGTGGATTAAGCCTCTGCCTTCAGCTCAGGTCATGATCTCGGGGTCCTGGGATCGAGCCCTGCATCGGGCTCTCTGCTCAGCAGGGAGCCTGCTTCCCTTCCTCTCTCTGCCTGCCTCTCTGCCTACTTGTGATCTCTGTCTGTCAAATAAATAAAATCTTTTAAAAAAAAAATAGAGCCACATGGATCCCCGCTATTTCAGGACATCTCCCTGGGGAGCCAATACCCCAGGAACACAGACATATTTCAGTCAAATACATTTCTTAGTCCACAGTGCAGAGTTCAAGGTTACAAGTCCAGTAGTTCAGCAACAAAAATGTTTAGGGGCGCCTGGGTGGCTCAGTCGGTTGGGAGGCTGCCTTCAGCTCAGATCATGATCTAAGGGTCCTGGGATCAAGTCCCGCATCCAGCTCCCTACTCATTGAGGAGCCTGCTTCTCCCTCTCCTTCTGCCTGCCACTTTGCCTACTGTGCTCTCTGTCAAATGAACAAAATCTTTTAAAAAAATGTTTATGTCCAAACAAAATCAAATGTAAAATTCTTGCTCTCTGGCAAAGGAAGTCCATAGAATGCATTCCAGCAACAATTGTGAATGGAAACCCACAGGAAGCCAGAAGTATGCCATATATCCCCAAGCTCACCACTCAGCGCATCTGTGAGACATTCCATGACATTTCTGTGCTAAACGGGAACCAAGTGTCTCAAAAAAATAAGTAAGTCGGGACGCCTGGGTGGCTCAGTTGGTTAAGCAGCTGCCTTCGGCTCAGGTCATGATCCCAGCGTCATGGGATCGAGTCCCACATCGGGCTCCTTGCTCGGCAGGAAGCCTGCTTCTCCCTCTGCCTCTGCCTGCCACTCTGTCTGTGCTCGCTCTCTCACTCTCTCTCTCTGACAAATAAATTAATAAATCTTTAAAAAAATAAATGAATAAATAAGTCTGTGCCATCAATGTTCAACACAGAGCCTTTCCACCCACACAGCCCATCACCCTGGAAGGTTCCAGTAGACCATTTTGTTCGA
>PISX010033824.1:0-14657 GCA_004024625.1 Mellivora capensis | reverse complement strand
AATGTCAGTGTTATGAAGGAGCTAACAAGAGAATAATTTGATCCTTATGGGCAAGGGGTGATCACAGAAGGCTTTCTGCAGAATATGACCCCTGAGGTTTGTCGTAAGTCTTCATGAATTAAGTCACCAAAAGTGATCTGAAAGAAATAGACAATCTACATAAATCTGAGTAGTTCTATGACCACTAAATAAAGTAGATTAATACTCACTTAAAACCTATCTGCTAGGCCCAGATTGCTTTATAGGAGAATTCTAGCAAAATTCTGTTCCAATCTTTTTTTTTCTTTATTATTTCTCTTTTTTATTGTGTTATGTTAGTCACCATAAAATACATCATCAGTTTTTGAGGCAGTGTTCCAATATTCATTGTTTATGTACAACACCAAGTGGTTTTTTTTAAGATTTTTTTTATTTATTTATTTGAGAGGGAGAGAACAAGCTGGGGTGAGGGACAGAGGGAGAAGCAGGCTCTGCACTGAATGGAGAGCCCAACGTGGAGGGGCTCCATCCCAGCACCTTGGAATCATAACCTGAGCCGAAGGCAGATGCTTAACCGACTGAGCCACCCAGGCGCCCCTCTGTTTCTGATATTATGTGAACACTTCCAGAAAATAAAAGAAGAGAACCATTGTGTGAGGTGACTACAACCTTGATAATAAAACCGGGGAAGGACAGTATGAGAAAGAAAACCCCTGGCTAACATCATTCACAAGTTTCATGCGGAATCCAAATCTATCCATGACTGTAAAATAACCATGTATCATCATCAAGTTGGGTTTATTCTAGGAAGGTGAAGATCATTTATTATTAGCAAATTATTGATAATTTCATTACAAGAAGAGATTAAAGAGGAACTGTATTGACATCTCATTAATAGCAGAAAAAGGCATCAAACAAACAAAATTGAACATTTATGAAAAAATCTTAACAATCTCAAAAAAGAGCAATTTATTTAACTAATAGAATAAATTAAAAATCTATATAAGCATCATACTTGATAGCATTGAAAAGCATTTCTTTTAAAATGATGAATGACACACGGATGTGTAAGATCACTGCTTTTATTCAACTGGAAGAGTTGGTATAAAGTGAAGGATCAATTGATAGATAAACAACACTGGGAAACTGGGTTGGCCGCACGGGATGGAATCTGATCCTCGCCTCAGCTGATACGGAGGGAGAAAGATGTGAGCACAAACACTGAGAGAAGAAAAATGTAATAATTTGACAAAACTCAAAAGACTCCTCCTAATCAAAGATCCCATAAACAGAGACAAATTGCAAGCAGGGAAAAGATATTAGCCACATAGATAACCAAAAACAGATTATGATCCAAAATATATTGGGGAATTTTTTTAAGTTGTTTTAAAAATAATTAGAAGAATAAAGGAAATACCAGCAGAAGTTACCAACAGGCATTTCACAGAATGGGAAACGTGACGGTCCAACTATAATCAAGGAACACCAAATCAAAAAGTACAACAGGATTCCATTTCACATAGAATTGTTGCCCCAAATCTTTTAAATATGTTATTAGGAAGTTGAGGCAACCATGTAGACCGAAGGGAATTTTCTCTTCTTCTTTTTTTTCTTTTTTAGATTTTATTTATTTATTTGAGAGAGAGAGAGAGAGAGCCAGTGAGCACACAAGCGGGGGAGCAGCAGGCAGAAGGAGAAGCAGGCTCCCCGCTGAGCAGGGAGCCTGATGTGGGACTCGATCCTAGGACTCTGGGATCGTGACCTGATCCGAAGGCAGCTGTTTAACTGACGGAGCCACCCAAGCGTTCCTGAAGGGGATTTTCTTTATGTGCTTCTGGTGAGCCATATAAAGTACTCCGATCATTTTGGCAAATTATTTGGCAATTCCTGGCAAAATTGAAAAATTTTACTTGCCCTATGGTTTGTAATTCCATTTCTGTATGATACCCTTGAAAACCTCTTGCCCATGTTCACAAGGAGATGTGTTGATAGTGTTCACAGCAGTCAGGTTTGTGAAGGAAGGAACAAGGGAGGGAGGAAGGGATGAGGGGAAGGAAGGAAGGAAGGGGGGAGGGAGGGGAGAGGAGGGGAGGAAAAAGAGCAATCAAAGCAACCGAAATGCCCTCAACAAGAGAGCCAATGTAAACACACACACACACACACACACACACACACACGACATGTCGTACAATAATGACAATGAATGAACTAAGGCTACAACATGGAACGTCTCAAAAACATGATATTAGGCAAACATGGCCAGTTGTAGGAGAGTACCTAGAGTATGATACCCTTTGTGTAAGATTTTAAAACATTCTAAGCAGCGCATATGGCTTAGGGACGCATTATGTACATAAATGTATACAGATCTTTAAAGATATCATAAAACGCTGAATTCAAAATGGTGGTCACCAGGGGAAGTTCTGGAGGAAGAGACGCAGGGTCAGGAAGTCCCGGAGAGATTTGACTGTGTGGGGATACTTTGCTTCTTAAGCTTGGCAGGATATTCCTTATATCCTTTAGGCACCAAATATTTTATTTTAAAATTGAGGGAGGCAAAGCATGAATTAGCGTCAGAAGAAAAAGGAAGGAAAGGGTCGTCTAGGAAGGAGCAAGAGCCTAAGCGAAGATACCGACAGGGGAAGATACCGACGGCGAACTGAGCAGACAGAGGGGCGGGACCATGAGAAGTGTTGTGTTTTGAGCCCATGTCCAGAGGGGTCAACAAGGTTGACTGAGGATATCGTCAAGGGGCAGGGCAGGCAGTCACCTTGAGCCCAAGGCTAAGGAGCCAGGAAATTATCCTGCAAGCAATGGGGAGTTATCTAAGGGCATTAGGTGGTGAGTGATTCAGTCCTCTAAGATTTTTGGATAGGCCATTCTCATGACATTGGGGAGGGTGGTTTGGAGGGCAGTTGGACGAGAGGAGGGGTATTTTGGCGCCAGGAGACCCAACAGGAAGCTGGGCATGGTCCAGACCAGAAGTGAGGGGCCCTGAGACAGAGGGAGTGGCCCTGGAGGGAAGCTGTCTACATTATTAAGTATCCGATGCATATTTCAAAACAACTCTAATGTTTGTGGCACATCCACATGGAAATGACTACTCAGTATACGGCAGCCTTGAAGTTCAAAACACAGAGGTTTCGGCCCTCCCCCGTCTTCCTAGAGAGAGCCTAGAACGGTAGGTTCCCACCAACGTGGCTGAGTTCTGCTCACCTCTGACGCTGTAATTACATGTTCATTGGTATTTGGGATGGATTGTGCACTGCCCGTGTTGTCTGGCCATTGCTGAATCTGAGAGATGGCCTCTCTGTTCCATTTCTTCCTGATGAGTACACACACTTGAACACTTAATAGAGAGCAGTGGCCTCCCAGGACAGACTGCCTTCGAGCAGAACAGAGCACTCTAGGGGATTAGTGATTTCTGACATTTATTAACCTGTCTGATGACTCTGGACAAGGAAATTCAAAATCTTGAGTTATTTTCAAGTTGGCTGAATTACAATAGTAATCACAAAGCAAAGTCACAGAATCCCAGATATTTAACACTAGATATTTAATAGCAAGCCCGTTGAGAAAGCAGATTCCCCATCAGACAGCCCAAGAGAAGGATTTTACTATGGACAGCTAGTTACAAAGGTGCTAGATAGGCAGAAAGGACAGACAGACACGATGCTGAGGCTAACCAGAGACGAGCAGTAACACGTGGCTACTACCAACCTGAGTGGAGACAAAGAGAAGGGATGTCCCAGAGCCTGGGAGTGGACACCACGCTGGGAAGGGCTGGAATACAGGGAGCTAAAGCAGCCACTGGAGATCATCCGTGAAGCAGAATCAAGGAACAAAAGCTAGAACCATGTTGGCTTCTCCTTTTCTCCTGCCTTCCAATCTCTTGCCAACACCTCCCAGTGGCTGAACCTAACCATGAGCCAGTGGGCAAGCAAGCCTGGAAAACTCATTTTCCCCAGGGCTCTGTTAATATATAGCAGGGCAGGGGAAGGAAGGGGCTGGATCTCAGTGCAAAAAGGCAAATGGCCAGAGCAGGAGGCAACATCAAGTCAGGACCCATATGTTGAAAGAATAGAACCATGCTAAAGTCTGGGGGAAGAGAATTCTAGCAAAAAGAGTTCAGAGCGAGCCAGGCAGGGATGGGTGTACCATCCTCCTCATCATAGTCCAGGCTTGTCCCAGGCACTGGTCATCTGGTTGACCCCTTCTCATGATTCCCTTTTGCCAGATTTTCCCTTCCCACTCAAGCCTGCCTCTTTGGTCCCTTCCAGCAATGCAGAGTACGCCCTTCGGAGAGCTGGGGGCTGTAGGGCAGGCTGATTACACTCCTATGACTGAGCCAGTTCTCTGACTCATAATTATACCTCCTTCCATTTATTGGCTATTCACCCTGTGCCGGCAATGGCGCTGGAACTTCAAGTACATTACATAATTTGTTTCTCCCCATAGCTCTGTGAGGGGGGCTTTGTTCTCCCCATTTGACAGATCACAAAGAGGAAGTTCAGGTCAGCGAAATAACTTGCTCAGGGACACCGTTGATGGCAGGGCTGGAATTCCTCTCGCTAATCCAAGTCACAAATATTTAATGAACACCTATCAAGGGTCAGACTGTGGGGATAAACAAGGATAGAATACAAAGTATCTCAGGGAAGCAGATATTAAACAAATACCACACAATTATTAACTGAGTGTGTATGACACATTTAGTGAAGAAATTATTTATGGCAATAAAAAATTCTAATGAAGTCCAGAACCCTGCTCATGTATTTCTCAAGCATAACAATTAAATATTTTGTTCACTATTTTGTTAACTCTGTTCTTATATGTGTGATTCTCTTCTTCCTTAAAAAGGTTTACTCCAAAGTTCTTTCTAGATACTTGAGTTGAACACTGAACAAATTTGTAGCTAAGGCTATAAGTTTTCCTCCACGTGCTGCCTTTGCTACACCCCAGAAGCTGTGATGTATTATTCTTTTATTTTTGTTCAGTTCTTCTTTAAAAAAAGATTGTATTTCTTTATTTGAAACAGAGAGAGAGTGAGTGAGAGAGAGAGCATAAGCCTGGGGAGAGGCAGAGAGAGAAGGAGAAACAGACTCCCCACTGAGCAGGGAACCCAACACAGGGCTCTATCCCAGGACCCTGGGATCATAACCTAAGCCGAAGACAGATGCTTAACCGACTGAGCCACCCAGGCACCCCTATTTTTGTTCAGTTCTAAACATATGCAGAAGTGAAGCTGTCAGGGTATTGGAAGCAGAATCTTACTGCACCATCTTGGCCCAAAGTTCTTTTCTTTTGTTCGGCATACAACATACAATAATAATAATAGCAATAAACTCCTGTAAATGAGGAGGGTCACTCCAGAGCATGAAAGGGTTTGCCAACAAGGTGAGGCTCCCTCTCACCCTGGGTCGCCAGTCCCCTTCTGCAGAGGTCATGCCCATCAAGAGTGTCCTATGTCCCTCTAGAGACACTGCCCACAAACAGACGCACTCTTTCTGTTACGAGTCTTCCCTTTTGCAGACTCCAACCTAGAGTTTCTCTGAGTGTGAAAAGACAAATGGGGCCACACACGGCCAACTATAAGATCCCAGTCTTGCAAAGGAGCTTCTAGAAAATTCATCTTGAGCTGACTTCTGTTTTGAGGTTTAATATAGAACAACAGGACCATCAGATGATTGCCTAACAGGAGGGCTTTGAGAATGTGGCTCCTATAACATTGAATGGCAGCAAAGACAGAGGCCCCAGCTCAGACTTGGGCAGAGATTCATTTTCCTGCTTTGCTCAGCTCAGAGCTCTCGAATAGTTCTTGGATCCTAGGTAAGACATGCTTAGCCAGCCCCAGATGGGTCCTCGGGGTGCCAGACCCTGCCCTGGGTCTTCCTTCCTTCCTTCCTTCCTTCCTTCCTTCCTTCCTTCCTTCTTTCTTTCCTTCTTTCTTTTTTTTAAAGATTTCATTTATTTATTTGAAAGAGAGAGTGAGAGAGAGAGAGATCATGAACACGGGGGAGAGGTAGAGGGAGAAGAAGATTCCCCAATGAGCAGGGGGCCTGATGCGGGACTCAGTCCCAGGACACTGGGATCATGATCTGAGCCAAAGGCAGACACTTAACCTACTGAGTCACTCGGGTGCCATCTCATTTAACCACCAAGGACATACGTCGTCTCAGAGAAGAGTGATAAAAGATCAGGATGGGTAATTTCTGGAGCTCAGGCCCACATGGGCAGTAAGTGATGTAGTAGGAATTTAAACTCAAGGCTGTGGGTAACAACATCCATGCATTCCCATTCTACTGTGTTGCTCTGATCACATGGGCCAAATTTACCGAGGAGCCTGGTGAGGGCACTCTGGGTCTCTACCATCCACAAAGACTCAGTGACAGATCATTCTGGGCACTTAGTGGAAGGGCCCTCTGTGTTCATCCACATGTGCAGAGCTGGAGGGCACTTGTCCACAGACCCAGGTCCAGGAGGACCTGTGTGTCAGCTCTGGTAAAGAAGCCACGGAGAGGCAAGGATCACGGGAGAAGGGGACATGTCCTACAAATGTTGCCTCTTTTGCTACAAAACTGGCTAAGATTTGCCAAAGAGAGGAAACAAAGTAGTAGAATTTGTCCATTCTTCATAGATGTTACTTTTGGCTCATTTTCCCCCAGTATAAATGGTGCTGCAGTGAACACCCTCACACATCCTTTCTGGGCATGTCGTTGCAAGTTTCTCTAGGGTTTAGGTATGCCGAAGCAGATGTACCAACTTATTCTTCAATCGGTAGGGTGCAGAGCCACAATTTTCCAGCATTCTTGTTTATGTGAATCTGTCAGATTTCAACACTGTTTGCCTATCGTATGGGTGAAAAACAGTTGTGTTTTAATTTGCATATTCTCAATTACTAAATGAGAGTATCTCTTGTTTTTTAACTGTACTACCCAGGGTAGTGAATTTTATTCTTTTATTTTATTTTATTTATTTATTTTAAGGAGACAGAGAGCATGCAAGCAGTGGAGGGGGGAAAGGGAGAGAGAGAATCTTAAGCAGGCTCCACGCTCAGCACAAATCCCAACACAGGGCTTGATCTCACGATCCTGAGATCATAACCTGAGCCAAAATCCAGAGTTGGATGTGTAACCCACTGAGCCATACAGGTGCCCCTAAATGAGAGTATCTTTTAGTATGTTTCTTGATCATTTTTAGTTCTTTTAGAATTTTCTATACATATCTTTTGCCTGCTTTTTTCTATTTTTCTTGGCTTTTCAGGATTTCTTCAAATAATCAGAATTGCATTTGTTTAAAGTTTTGGAAACATTTTCTTCCTAGCCAGCTGATTGTTTTTAACTTTGTTGATGGTGGCTTTGGTCATGCCAAAGTTTTTATTTTAATATAACCAACCTTATAAATCTTTTTCACTTATGTTATATGTCTAAGTAATCATTTCCTATCCCAAGAGTACAACATTATTCTTAAAAGCCATGTTTTCAAAGTTTGCTAGTGTCTTCTAGAAACTTAGCAATTCTAATAGCTAGAGAGGTGTTGGCAAACTTTTTCTGTAAAGGGCCAGATGGTAAATATTTTAGACTTTGCTGGACCTACCAACCCTTGCAAATTCTCACCTCTGCCATTGTAGCATGAAAACAGCCATAGGCAGTATGTAAGTAGCTGTGTGTGTGGCTGTGTTTCAATAAAACTTTATTGACAAAAACAGGCAGCAAGCCAGGTTTGGCCCACAAGCCGTAGTTTGCTCAACCCGATCAAGATGATCTAAGGCAAGGGTTGGGAGATCAGCACTTTCTTACGGTCTTACAGGTTCCCCACCAAGTCCGTGTAAGTTTGGGCAATTGGATTTGGAATTATATATGAGAACAGTTATATGTGAAACAGATCGATTTTATGTCACAAAACCAAAGGACCCATCCTTCCATCGTGTTTGACACATTCGGGACAGGTCAGTTGGCTAAGTCATGCGCTAATAAGACAAAAGTTGTACATTTAGTTCTGAAAGCTAAATGGATGTGGGCCACAAATTAGCACCAGTTTGGTAATGGTCTAGGGAAAGGGTTGAGTTTTCTCAAGCATTTGCACGGCCTAGTTCAAAATGAAAATGCAGAGCTCCTTGTTCAAAAATTACTAAGACTTTTAAAACAGTACAGCCAGTCATTAAACCAAGCACGGCAGGGCCCTTCGACCCCCCCGTGAAGCGGGCCCTGCAGGGATTCCCCAGGGGCGGGGCGGGGGGGAGGCTGGTTGAGAGGGCAGAAGTCCACCTTCCTCACGAGTTTTAGAGAAATTCTGCGAAGGTCATGCTGACTGGCTGGCAAGTTACCAGCATCCATTAAATCCAAGGATTGGGAGGGCTGAGAACCAAGGAGGCATTTCATAATACTTGTTGCAAGTTCATGGTCAATTTTGAAATACAGTTTCTGAAACTTTTATTTTCCCATTTGCTTTGGACTGTTAGTAGATATTCCCTCAATTGAAATGTGAGGCCCTGAGGATATCTATTTAAAGCTGCCGTCCAACCTTTGCAGCAGAAAGATGGTGTGCTGGGCACGGGCTTTTTCAGAGCAGAGTTTAAAGAAAACTCCAGTTCTCATGCGTCTGTCTTTGGTTAGCAAATATCATCCTTGGAAAGAAACCTCTGGGAGCCGAGAAGTGGTTTCTGCTTCTGGGGTTTTGTTCTGAAACCCAGAAAGGAATAAATAGCATCACTCCAGAAACACCCCTGTTAGGATGTTTGATCTCAGCCCGGCAGCGGCTGTGGGGCGGGCCGGCCCACCCACCCTTTGTGGGGGCCTCTCCTGGGCTCAATAAGTACAGGGTTACTTGCAGGCCTTCAGGGCTGGCGTGGCCGTAAAATCAACCAGTACCACTTCCTCAGATCATAGCAGAGGCCCAGAAAGGCCAAGTGACTTTGCCTAAAGGCACACAGCAGTATGTTACAAAGCGGAAGCCTGAAAGCCATCTTCCTGCCTCCCAGTCCAGGGTCCACATTCCTTCTTTCTCTACTCTGCAACTTGGGCCCTTCCAGATGGAAACTGTCACCGGCTGAAGCATATTGGACCTTCCGCCACCCTTCTTCCCTTCCTTTCTTCCTTTCCTTCTCTTTCCCTCCCTCCCTCCTTCCTTTCCTTCCTTCCTTCTTTCCTCCCAGTCATTCCTCCCTGTCATTCCTTCCTTCCTTCCTTCCAGCCAGGCAATGGTCACCTGGGCTGGCCACCTGCAGAGAACAGGAGGCAGGAGTAGGGGAGGTGACAAAATTATTCTGACTTCCTCTTCCTGATCTCTTTTCTGTGGGACCTCCCCAGTGTGAAACAGACAACCCTGGCAGTTTTTGAATCCTGGATAAGTGGGATCTGGCAGAGCGTCAAGTTGAAACCCCCGTCTGGGTCTCAATGGCCCCCAGCAGCATCCTTGCCAACAGGTTGCCCAGCTTGCACTTGGCCACAGCCTGGGACGGGAGCTCACTCCTGCCAGCGGAGCTCTGCCCACAGCACACCTCTGGAGCCCTGCGCGTCTCCCTCGGGCCTCACAGATACCCCATAACTCATGCGCTCAGTCTGCCCTCTTCAGAAGAGCATGAGGCTGAGGAAGGTAGTTCCCGATCTGCCTCTTCACCACTTTGTCCCCACGCCCGGCCCAGGATAGGTGCTCCAGCAGACTGAAGTGACAAATAATTCTGCTCCTTTTCAGGCCAGAATCTGCCCCTGTAAGACGCCCTCACCACCACCCCCGTCCTCATTCTGTGGATCTTTAGGCCTCACCAAGCAACCCTCTTGCACAGGGAAGGTCATGGACTATTTGAAGAGCGCCCACCGGCCCCTCCGAGTTTTCCCTTCTCCCAGACCAACACCTCTAGCGTGCTCCTGGCTTCCCCACGGACGCGAGGGCCGCACCGTCCACCCTCTGTGTATGTTCTTCTTCATGCATGACGGTCAAGAACCAGCCCAGCTCTCCAGGTCGTGTCCGCAGGCACAGAAGGGCTCCAATGCCATTGTGTGGGTGTGTCTGTGTAGTGTGTCTGTGTGCATGAGAATGTCTGTGTGTGTGTGTGTGTGTGTGTGTGTCCACACGTGTCTGAGTGGGGATCTCTGAGACAGTCATGTGCATGCAGGGACTTTGTCTGGGAAGCCCCGAGCACAGGGCCTGGCCTCCAGAAAATGCTCAGCAGACTCAGCCACTGCTGTTGTTACAGAC
Organism: Mellivora capensis; assembly: GCA_004024625.1. Taxonomy (NCBI): domain Eukaryota; kingdom Metazoa; phylum Chordata; class Mammalia; order Carnivora; family Mustelidae; genus Mellivora; species Mellivora capensis. The sequence goes on along the minus strand of PISX010033824.1, from coordinate 4,481 downwards.
CAGCGTATGACCCGGCCCTGCCTTGTGACAAAGGTCCCCTGTTAGATTATCCATTTCCTTAGGAAGGGAGATAGTGACCTGGGGACTCGGTGGGTCCCCACTGTGGGCTAAATGTTTGTGTCCTCCCAAATTCATGCGTAGAAATTCTAGCTCCAAAAGATAATCCTAGTAGGTGTGCCTTAGGGAGCTGATGAGGTCCTGGGGGAGGAGCCCCTGTGACAGGATAGCCCCCTTGTAAAGGGGACCCCACGGCACTCCTGCTCCCCTTCCTCCCTTCAAAGACACAGCAAGAAGGCGCACCTATGAGCTGGGAAGGCAGCTCTCACCGACCTCCAGGGCACCCTGTCCTCTGACTCCCAACCCCCAGAACAGTGAAGAGTCAAGTTCTGCTGGGTGTACCCTCCCGGTGGGTGGGGTTCTGCTACACCATGGGCCCGGTGGAGGAAGGGACTTTGCAGCCAGCGGGGATTCCTGGGAAGTGCACGACCCACAGTTCTGTTCAGAGAACCCCATCAGCCCAGGGCATGTGGGAGCCACAGTCCGTTCAGCGCCATGAAAAACAGTCATGTTGTGTAGCTGGGGAGAGGAAATGGAATCACCGCCCACAGAGGATAGGTGTAAATAAACATTCCTTGTATTGCAGGCTCATAACTCAGGGGGTGAAAGGGAGCCCTTTCCAATCCACTCGCCATGCAGAGAATCATTTTCACATCAGCCAACCCCTGGATTGTCCCCCAAACCCTGCAGGCTGTGTTAGAGCCTGTCTTTTAGACCCAGAAACCTCAGAAGGGTCATTTCAAATGAATCCTCACAGTCACACCGAGTCAAGTCTATCCCAGATCTTTCCTACTCCGTGACCAGGACCCTTGTCACTCAGCCCCAGAGGCCTCCGTGGCACTTCCTGACACGCCACCCAACAAAACGAAAACATCCTGGGCTGTCCTTGTGTGTGAGGAAACACACATCTTGCTGCCAAGAGTTGCCACCAAATGGCTCTAAATTGGGCAATTGCATGATTTGTGAAATGAAGGACAGGATATGCTCTGACCCCTTGAACTTCTTCCCCACCAAACTCTCTGGCCCTAGTTGAGCTTGAGGGTTTTTTTTTTGTTGTGGCTTTTTGTTTTTGGGTTTTTGTTTTTGTTTTTTTTTTTTGTTGTTGTTGTTGTTGTTTTTTGATAGGGTTTGGGTGAGGCAGATAATCCCTTAACCTAAGCATTCAACAGTTGCTTCTTCCTGGAGAGCCATCTCTACCCGGAGGATCAAGGTTTCCAGAGACATCCAAAGGGGAAGTCCAGCAAAATGAAAACAAGGCAAACACAAACTAGGAAGAGTAGGTAGGACATTCACCACAAAGGGCTGATATCCTCAAGAAACAGGCTCCCGAGAAGGACAACCAGGAGAAGAGTGGGCAGCACAATGAGTTGGCAATTCACAGAAGAGACAGAAACCATCAAGTAGCATAGGGAAAAAAATGGTAAGTCTCACCTGTAGACAAACAAAAGCAAATTAAAACCCTAGGATGTTATTTTCCTCCTATTAGATTAGCAAAGATAATACCTGGCCCTGGTGAAGAAGCAAAGAAACGTGCCCTTGGCATTGGGCGAAAGTGATATCAGGCATTTAAATTGGCACCGCCCTTCTGAAGGGCGGTCTGGCAGCGTGTGCGAGAGGACTTTAGGATGTGGGTAAATTTGGCCCAGTAAATATTTTAAGACGGTCTCCCAAGGGAATTAGCCAAGATAGCAGCAAAGCTGAATATACAAAGGTAGTCATTGAGTTGTTACGTATAATATTGAAAAGTCTAGAAAAAACATGCCAAGTGTCCAACAATAAATCAGTGCTTCTGAAAATGAGAGTAAGTCCATTTGAAGAGCTATGATGCCGCTGTTCGAAATTCCATGGGATCTGTAGGGCCAAGTCTGATGTCCTCCCACGAGGGGCGGCTGCTTCTCAGGCCGGCCCTGGAGCCTCTTCCTTCCTAAGGCTGTGATTCCCGCGGGAGGTGGCAGCAGCCAACACCCAGGAAATGATGCCTTGGAAGAACAGGGGATATGGGCCAGAGTCTCCTACTAGCATAGGTTTGAAGCCATGTGTTTTCAAATAGGAAGCTAATTAAATAAAATTGCATCTTGCATATTTCCCCCCTTGTTTGCTCCATCCCCAGCGCTGCCCCTGCCACTCTGCAAAGGGCACATGGCCCATGTGGACAACCGCGCCAAGAGAAGGCCAGAAGTCCTGGTTCCTGGGCACCTCGCAGCTGTCTGGCCTTGGGCCACTCAGAACACTATGCTCCTCCTTCCAGACCACTTCTAGCTCAGGGCCTGGCCTAGGCAGGTGCTCCCAGGTGGCTGACTGGCTGGTGGCGGTTTTCCTTCTGCTGTCTCCCCCACCAGCCATCCCAATCCCGTGGACAGCAGCAATCTGGAGATGGCTAGAATGCCAGGGAAGAGAAATTTCAAAAGCTCAATATTGGCTCAAAGAAGAGGGAACAACACTGACTCCCAGCCCCCATTACCCCCCCACCCCACATACACACCCTTCTCCATCACTGTAAGTGAGTTTTGGAAGAGAATTTTGACTTAGTGGCGTGCCAATGTGATTAACCTCCCAATCCCTCCCCGATTTTAAGCGAGTGGCTGAGGCAGGCTGTTTAAGCACAGATCTTATTTTCCCTCCAGCCCGAAGGGCTCCCTGCTTTGAGGGTCCTGGCACATCTGGGCGACACCGCGCCAGGCTCTGTGTTGTTTGGGCCTCACTCCACCTGCCTGTGCAGTCAGTTCTGGAAGGGGCGAGGGGTAGCTGGTCAAGGCACCCAGCCTCCCCACTTCTCCGGAGAACTGACCTTTGTTTGTGGGACTATGCCCTCCCCTAGACCAGGGCCGATGTTGGAGGCACTCCACAGAGTGAACACTAGACCAGCCTCTTGACTCCAGGCCCCAACATGGGATGCGGTTCCCACGCCAGAGCTCCCCTCCACGGCTGCGGGATCGGGTGGAAGCAAGTCTCCCGCAGAGACCACATCCTGCCTTTGCTCCTTCCCCTGCCCTGTCGCTTCCTTCACTCTTCTCCTGAGAGCTCTTTCCCAATAAACCACTAGAACGAGCATCTCTATTTCAGGCTCTGGTTCAGAGAACTTACACTGAGACCAGCTTTAAGTCCCAGACAATTCCTGAGCACACCCTCTGAATGATACCCCACCCCAGACACGGGTAACAAGAAGCCCCTGCCTCCTTCTTGGGGGTTCTGTCCCACATGGCCAGAGCCCAGGGAAACCGACGTCAGTATTTCCCAGAGTGGGTCCGGAGGCATATCCGTCTCATTGCTAGGTGGGCAAGACTAAAGGATTCTGCCAGCACATAAATTTCAGAAATTCTGGCTTAAATGTTAAAAGGATCTCTGTGCTGCTCTTCGTCTTTCATATTCAATTGGGTTCTGGGACCAGGAGGCAGCCATTTTCCACCACAGCACTGAGGTCTTTGGGGCTGAAGAAGTCTTTGTTGCGGGGGCTGGTGTGGGGGCTGTCCTGAGCATACGGGATGTCCCAGCACCCCTGGCCTCTACCTACTCAACCCCCACTCCAATTTATGGCAACCAAACCATGCCTCAGACATTGCCAGATGCCCCCCGCCCCGGGGCAGGGATTGGTGTTGAGAACCATTGGCCTAGGGGACGCTATCTTCCACAGATCATTTTGGGTTTTTTTCCTTCTGTTCTGCTTTTGGCTTTGTTTTGTTTTTTAAACATCTCTTAGAACTACAGTTCTGCAGAAAATACTGCTCGTTGAAACCAACCTCCATTTCAGAGTTGAAGGAACTAAGGCCCTGAAAAGGGACAAGGTCTACCCCGCCAAAAACGGCAGAGCCCGTAACAACTCTGGAACCCAAACCCAAGTCCCTTGACCCAAGGCCGGTGCCTGGTTCTGCTTCCTTGGGGGAGTAAAACTTCCTGAGGACCCCACAAGGTGGCAGGGATGGAGCCCACAGGGAGGGCCCGGTGTAACACCTGACCAGGTGCCCTCTTTGGCCAGGCCGTCTCTATTTTCCCAAAGATCCAATCCATTTATCCGTTTCCAAAAACAGAGTTGGCTTGTTTGTTTTGCTGGGGATGCTTCTGGGAAATACCTTCCCACCGGTACGGAGAAATCCTGATGAGTACCTGGGGGAGGCCATCAGGGGAAAAGTCCAAGGCCAGACTGAGCAGCTCCCAGACCCATTCAGAGCTGACTGGGGCTACGGATTCCTTTGTCCAGCCGTCCGGGCACATCGCCGCCGTGCCAGGCCACGGGTGCACACCTACAGTTTTGTATTCTGGCCCAGAGGAGCATCTCACAAGTTTTCAATTATGAGAAAGCTTTAACTCAAATCCCAGGAGGAGAAAACTCATTAATGTATTCAATCTGGCTTCTCTTGCTTCCTTCTCGATTTTGAAAATTATCATGCTTATATGCGTCCCCCCGCCAACCCCAGCTGCCCCCCCCC
>PISX010033823.1:0-14677 GCA_004024625.1 Mellivora capensis | reverse complement strand
GATTTTAGTTCTTTTATTTCTCCAGAAAGGGCTTTTATATCTCCAGAGAGGGTTTCTCTAATATCTTCTATGCCTTTTTCAAGTCCGGCTAGAACCTTGAGAATTGTCATTCTGAACTCTAGATCTGACATATTCCCAATGTCTGTATTGATTAGGTCCCTAGCCTTTGGTACTGTCTCTTGTTCTTTTTTTTGTGGTGCGTTTTCCTGCCTTGTCATTTTTCCCAGATAAGATTATATGAAGGAGCAAATAAAATACTAAAAGGGTGGCAAAGACCCTAGGAAAATGCCCTTTAAAGAAAAAACTGAATTAACTGCAAGACTAAAGAATCATGGGGAGAAAGCCATGAATTCTGCGCTTTGCTTTCTCCTCCTCTGGAATTCCGCTGCTCTCCTTGTTAACTGAACTTGGTCTTGGCTGGATTTCCTTTGATCTTCTGGGGGAGGGGCCTGTTGTAGTGATTCTCAAGTGTCTTTGCCCGAGACAGAGCTGCACCGCCCTTACCAGGGGCCGGCCTAAGTAATCAGCTCGGTTTCGCTTTCGGGAGCTTTTGTTCCCTAAGAGCTTTCCGTAGAGTCCGGAGGACGGGAATGAAAATGGCGGCCTCCTAGTCTCCAGCCCAGAAGAGCTGAGATTCAGGGCTCCACTGCCCAGAGAAAAGCTCTGTCTACTCCCATCTCCCTCGCCCCTGGCCGTGCTCCGAGCTCACCCAGCCCGCGACCGGTCCAAGGTAACCCCAAGCTCAGAGCTCACTCCTCGGCTCTGCCTCTGTAGCCGGCTTCCCGCTCCGATACCCGCTAGCTCTGCGACACTCAGACACCCCTGCTCCTTCTGTGACCCTGCGGGACCTGGGGCCACGCTGACCCCGCGTGGGCTTCACCCCGATTTAGCCTCTGGAGCGATGTCCCTCCATGGAGCAGACTTTTAAAAGTCCCGATTTAGTGCTCCGTTGCTCCGCCGCTTGCCAGGAGCCGGCCCCTCCCCCATGGTCTATCCTCCCATCGCTTTTGATTCACTTCTCTGCCAGTCCTACCTTCCAGAAAGTGGCTGATTTTCTGTTTCCAGAATTGCTGTTCTTCCTCTCTTTGATCTCCCGTTGGATTTGTAGGTGTTAGCAATGGTTTGATAAGCTATCTAGCTGATCTCCTGCTACCTGATGTCATCTCAGCTGCTACTTCTCCGCCATCTTGACCGCAATCTAACTTAAAATATATTTAAACAGTATTTTCTGTGTAGCAACAGTATTAGGCACTAGGAATAAGACATAGAATAAGATCATTGAAAACTGTGAGGATTAAATGGGGTAAATGAAAAGTTCCTGGTATGTAATAGGTACTTAGTAAAGTGATATTTCTTAAAAAAAAAAAAAAAAAAGCTTATGTGGTCCTTACCCTCTTGGAGCTTACAATATAACAGGGAAGACATTGAACAGATTATTACTCATTCAGACATTGAATGTGTGCACTGAGAGTTATGATGCAGAAGTGCAAGGTGTTTTCTTTTTCTTTTTCTTTTTTTTAGATTATTCGAGCTGAGGCTTTTTCTTTCTTTTCTTTTCTTTTTTTTTTAATTTTTATTTTTTTTATAAACATATTTTTATCCCCAGGGGTACATGTCTGTGAGTTGCCAGGTTTACACACTTCACAGCACTAACCATAGCACATACCCTCCCCAATGTCCATTACCCCACCCCCCTTTCCCGACCCCCGACCCCAGCAACCCTCAGTTTGTTTTGTGAGATTAAGAGTCACTTATGGTTTGTCTTCCTCCCAATCCCATCTTGTTTCTTTTCTTCTTTTTCTACCCCTCTAGTCCCCCATGTTGCATCTCCACTTCCTCATATCAGGGATATCATATGATAGTTGTCTTTCTCTGATTGACTTATTTCACTAAGCATGATACCCTCTAGTTCCATCCACATCATTGCGAATGGCAAGATTTCATTTCTTTTGATGGCTGCATAGTATTCCATTGTGTATATATACCACATCTTCTTTATCCATTCATCTGTTGATGGACATCGAGGCTCTTTCCATAGTTTGGCTATTGTAGACATTGCTGCTATAAACATTCAGGTGCACGTGCCCCTTTGGATCACTACGTTTGTATCTTTAGGGTAAATACCCAGTAGTGCAATTGCTGGGTCATAGGGTAGTTCTATTTTCAACTTTGTGAGGAACCTCCATGCTGTTTTCCAGAGCGGTTGCACCAGCTGTGCAAGGTGTTTTCAAGCTAGTCCATCAGGGAAGGCTTTATAGAAGAATATGATTTAAAAAAAAGAGGACAGAGTTTCTTTCCTTTCTCTGGCATATAAAACAAAGTAAATATGTGTTGAGCAATTCAGGTGTTACTACTGTCACCTCTGGGCATAGTCTTTCTCCTTTGAAAAGAATACATTAACATCAGATTAAACAAAAAAATCATAAAATGCATGATGGCACATTGACCAATCAAAACATACCAAGCATTCTTTTCCAGAGGATTGGGAAAGAGATTCATTTTGAAATAATTATCTGGCAGTAGGTTCAAACTGAAAAAAAAAAAAAAACAAACATGAAGCCATAATTATTTTCCAACAGAGCTAAGGACTTATCCTACTTTCTGAAATTGTATAACTCTTTCATAGCACTGAAAGCTCAATACTGAGTTTTATGTTCTAAGGGTAAAAACACGTTGTTTTATTTCACAACATGAATTAAAAGCATTTGTGGGACAGGATGTTGTTTTGGTTCAATAGGTTCCTTAGGAGTTTTGTTCAAGTTTCCTTAGGAGTTTTATCTAGTAACTGTTTTCAGCCTTAAGGTATTAATGTTTCCACTTGGTTTTCAGATCCAAAGACAGCATAAGCAGATTTTTCTGGTTTTGATGCTTTATTCTACTGTTAGTGTGGTTTAAAGTAATCAGTCTTATAACCAAGAGTAATAAAGGTCTCTAGCTAAGAGTTTTTGCCCAAATAAAACATGCATTGCTTTGAGTGGAGATGGCGATTATTCAAGGATAATGGGAATAGTTTGGGGTTAAACTTCATAAATGTTCCAGATTTGCAACTCATGAGTTATTTGGGAAGGCTGTCCCTCATGTTAATAAGATGCTGGCCAGGCTTATGTTAAGAAAACTAGAATACCTGATGGGAACAATAAATTGACTGATTTCTTTGAGCTATCAGCAAGTCTCTACTCCTCCTTCAGGGATCTTTCTGCCAGACTCCACAAGGAAAACCGTTTTGCTCTACTCCCATCTTTCCCTGGGGACCCAACTCCAGGGTTTGTGTTTAGGATCACAATTCAGTCAGGTTTGACATAGACTGTTTTCTCTCAGGACCATTTGCCTCAAGGAGCTATCATTCCCATCTGCCAGTCCTCAGAACTTTGCTGCTGCCCTCCAGATGCCCAAAGTTCACCACACTGGAGCCTGACTTTGGTCTGCCCTACTTGGCCCAATATTGCTAATGATAATGTCCTCCAAATTTTATGCTTCCCTACTACATTAGTTCTTATATTTTCCTACAAATGCATTACCCACTATACTAGTTTACTATTGTTTCAAACAAGTTACCATAATCTTAGGGCTTAAGAACAGCACAAATTTATTATTGGACAGTTCTGAAGGTCAGAAGTGTGAAATGGTGTCATTGGGTAAAAATCAAGGTGTCAGCAAGGCTGCATGCCTTCCTGGAGGCTCTAGGAGATAATCAATTTTCTTGGTTTTTCTAGTTTCTAGAAGCTGCCTTCCATCACCAAGTGGTTGGCTGAGCCTTTTTCATAGCATATATTTCTGACTTTTGTCACACATTTCACTCTGATTCTTACTTTTTTCCTTTTCCTTTCACTTTTCATTCTTATGATCACATTGGTTCCACATGAATAACCCAGGATGATATTCTACTTTGAGATCAGCCAATTAGCAACCTTAATGCCATCTTCAATCTTCACTCTGTCTTTCTGTGTAACATAACACATTCACAGATTCTGGAGATGAGGGTATGGACATCTTTATGGGGTCCTTAGTCTGTCTACTACACTCATCTTTAATCCTGCAATCAAAGATTACTTTTATTTCTCCAATGATTTCCTACAAAGCTGAAAAATAGACCCGGCAATTGAACTCAATAGAAGATGTTAAAGGCAAATATATAGGACATGTCCCTACTCATTTTCCTATGTCTGTTTACATATCCTGAATCAACCATGGTCCTTTTCAATACAGAACCCAGACTAGTCTTCAGAATCCTTCTTAATATAGTCTTCTTGATAATCCCTTCCAAATGATCAGATTTAGTGTAAAGATGAAACTCATTTGATATAGCTGCTTTAGTAGGTTACTTCTTCCTTTTAATTGGGAACTTCTGGATATGCAATGTTTTAACCTGAAGGAATGCTTTTAATGGTAAACTTTAGAGTACCAGTAATTAGCCCCTGGAGACAAGTATCCTTAGGAGATTTTCCTGGAATCTTTTTTTTTCCCAAGACTTTATTTACTTGAGAGATAAAGAGGGAGAGAGAGAGAGATCATGAGCAGGGGGAATGGCAGGTAGAGGAAGAAGCAGGCTCCCTGCAGCAGGAAGCCTGATGTGGGACTTAGTCCCTGGACTCTGGGATTATGACCCAAGCCAAAGGCAGATGCTTAACTGCCTGAGCCACCCAGGCACCACTTTCCTGGAATCTTTTAAGGTATAATACATGTGCCAATTCCTGTTCCCCTCTTCCTAAGTCCACCACTGCACAGGAGACAGGATTGGATGATCTAGGACAGTGATTCTCAATCTCTGCACTACGGGAATTTTGCATGGGATAATTTTCTGTTGTGGGCACTGTCCTTTGCTTTGTTGGATGTCTAGCAGCATCCCTGGCCTTTGCTCACTTGATGCCAATAATAATTCGCCAGTGAAAAACATCTTTAGACACTGTCGCATGTACTCTGAGCAACAAAATAGCCCCCACTTGAGAACCACTGTTCTAGTAGAATGAAGTAGAAACCACCTATTTCTGGACTTAGTATTAGAAAGATATACTTTTGTTGTATTGTGGTTCTTTGACTTCCCTTTGGCTTATATTTAATGGTATTTGCATTTATTATTCTTATTATTTTTTGTCAATGGAAGACCCCCATCAACAATATAATTTCCCCAAGTCTTCATTTTAGATATCCAGATCCCAGACCAGAGTGGAAGTCCTTTTGTCAGCAATGGTGTAGCATGAGCACAAGTATTGATTCTACCAATTTTTAAATCTCAGTTCAAATGCATTCCCTCGAGAAATGCTTCTCTGCCTTCTTCTGAACTCCTGTTGGCTAAACCTCCGAAGACTGTTGTCATATACATCTGATAGTCCTTATCATTTTATTTATTGATACATGGCTGACCACAGATAGACTACTTTGAGAATGGTTTTTATAACTTACTTAAGTACAGTACCCTGCATATAATAGGTACTTAACAATCACTAAAAAAACTTACTCATTTCACACAATTCACAGAGTCAAGTAAGCTTTAGATTAGCTCTCTTTACATACATACAAATTACCAATCTTCAGGAAATAAAAGTTATGTGATTAATACATACTCCCAGTATAGTCTTCCTAACATGTTCATACCATTGTTCTTAGTTGAATAATATTCACTGTTTATGTCATTATTCATATATAAATGTTTATCATAGTTGAACTGTGTAGAATACAATGATTGCTATTCCTTTTCTGCACATTTTTTAAGAGTAGATACATGTCCACAATCCCTAATTTCCAATTCCAAAATTCAAAAAGCTTGGAAGATCAGAACCAAAACAAAACAAAATTTTATGTTGGCAGCAAATTAATTTGGCAGCAACTCTGATCTTAACATATCTGGCTACCTATAGTTCTTACTTATGCTACCTGGTGTGATTATTTAGATGCTTTGCTGCAGAAATTTTGATGTGTTTGTTACAGTACATGACCTACTTGGGGAGTTATAAAATATATACCATACCCACCATATTTCTAAAATTTTAGATTTTAGATTTCTGAAAAAATCTAAAATTTGAAATATATCCCTCTCCAAGGGGCTCAGAATTGTGATTATCTCATTTTTGTTTGTTTCTTTCTTAAATTTCCTTTTCAAAATTTTATACTGTGAAGTAGAACAAACTTACAGAAAAGTGCATAAAGCAAAAATGTACAATTATGAATATTTTTAAAATGAATATCTTTTTACTATCACCCAAGTCAAACAATACAAGATGGCCAGCACTGAAGGAGCTCCAAGCATTTCCCTACCCAATCATCACCTCTTCCATGCTGTTATTGGTGACCATTAGCCTAACTTTTATGTATTTCCTTGGTTTTCACTTTAGTTTTGCCACCAAATTACACATCCCTAAACAAATATTTTTGTCTGTTTCTGAACTTCAGATAAATGAAATATCATATATATATATATGCATGTGTGTGTGTTTATATATACATAAAAATACATATGTATATATAGGCTTTCTTTTTCCATTTAAAAATGTTTTGAAATAAACTCAAATTTATAGAAAAGTTGAAAATATGGTACAAATTTTTTTCTGCACTGTCTGAGAGTAAATTGTGAATATGTCTCATATGATTCTCCATAATGCTCCTTACTTCTGGGATTCTTCAGTATGTATTTCTTATAAACAAGAACATTCCATTGTATAACCTCAATACAACTATCAAACGTAGGAAATTAGCATTGGTACCATACCCTCTAACTCTTAGATTCCATTCAAGTTTTGCAAATTGTCCCAATAATGTCTTTTATAGCTAATCCCTAATTTGCAATTCCAAAATTCAAAAAGCTCCAGTTCAGAATCACTACACTGCATTATTTGTCCCCTCTCTTTTTTCTCCTTCAATTAAATTGAAAATAGTTTGTCCAGTTTTCCTTGGCTTCCATGACCATGAAATTTTTACAGATTATAGGTCAGTTATTTTGTAGAATGTCCCTCTGTTTGAGCTTATCTGACATCACTTGATTAGATTTATTTTTTATGCATCTCTGGCAAGAGAACTACAAAACTGAGGTTATGTTCTTTTCATTGCAGCCTACCAGGTGCTACATAATTCTTATTTGTTCCATTATTGATGCTGTTTATTTTGATCACTTGATTAAAGTCATTAAGTTTGCTAGGCTTTCAGCTGAAAATTTACTCTTTTGTCCTTTATAATCAATAAATATTTTGTGGGGAGATTCTTATATAATACAAAGTACCTCATTTAAATATCTCATGAAACTTTATTAAGTTTTAGTGAGCTATGGTTTCCAATTTGATTCAGAGGATTATAGTGCTTTAACATATTATTTACTGTGATGTTTAAATCATCCTAGATTGGACCAGTTGTATACCCTCAAGACTGTTGTTTGCCCTTTTGACATGTCACCATCATTCTTTAAGCCATTCCTTATTTTCTGGTATAGGAAGAAAGAATATTCCAGGATCATCTTCTACTTTTCCTGCTCCTATCCTGGAACCAACTATTTTTCCAAGAAATTTAATTCTATGATTCCACTTAGTGGATATTTAGAGAATAAGATCTGGCTACTAGGTGTGCTCATTGCTTTTGAAGTTATGACTACTCCCATGTTCTCTTAGTGGACATAGCTAGAGAATATATGTTGGTGTATACATGCATTTATATGTATATATGCATATATATCATACATATATAATAGTCACACATATTAATACACATTTACATCCAGATTTACTTCTCTATCAATCTATGAGCTAAAAACTATGAATCCTCAATAACTCTAATTTTATCTCAATACCACAGGGTTCATTCCAGTTTTCCTTCTTTCCACACTTTTACTCCCTTTCTCCTAACAGTTAGGAAACAGATTCCCATTATCCTTAACAGATTTACCTAACTGATTGATCTCTCTTATGCAATCAATATCCCATTACTGCTGCTAAACCCTCCCCAACTTTTATGCTCTCATCATTTCACTGGTGCTCTGACACCATACAATGGGCCTCCATTGTATGTAGTAATCCCTCCATCTTATTCCTCCCTAAGCGACCATAGACATTCTATGTATCTTTATAAATGAGTTTGAATTTTCTAGAATTTTATATAACTGGATCATATGGTGCACATTCTTTCATTTAACATAAGTAATTTAAGATTCACTCATGTTGTTAAGTCACTAATTCCTTCCCTGTTATTGCTGAACACGATTCCATTGTATGGCTCTTCCATAAATTGTCTGTATATTCATCTGCTGATGCAGATGTCATCAGCAAATGTGCTGATGCACATTTGAGTTGTTTTCTACCTTTTGGCTCTTAAAAATAAAGCTGCTATAAAAATTCATGTGCAAGTCTTTATGTGGACATGTATCTCCCCTTCTCTTAGGTAAATACCTAGGAATTAAATGGCTGGATAAAACTATAGATATAGGTTTAACTTCCTTTATTTTCTTTTTCTTTTCTTTTTTTTTTTTTTTTGGTCACACATTTGCCCTTATTATGAGCAGCAGCAGGTGGGATTCATCCAGCAATAGTAAAAAAATTAATTTATAAAAATAGGGATTCAGGGAAGCCACTTTTTTGGAACCCTTGGGAACTCATATCTAGATGCCAAACCAGAGCAACAGGAAGAGGACTCCAAAGCCCATGAAGAGCAAGGCTACCAAGGAGATGAGAAGCTCTTTGTAGATATCCCAAGGGCACTTGGTGAAGGTAACCTCATAAACAAAGAACCAGGCAGTGAAAAACATGCCAATGGCCAACAGCACTGTGGTCAGATGGGGGAAGGCAGCCAGGTTCACTGGTCTGGTGTATCTACTCATGGCCTCAGGCTTCATTTTGTTATGCATAGGGTAATCCATCACTGTACCACCAGAATAACACATTTGTAGGAGTGGTATATGTTTAATTTTAAGGAAAGTACAAAATTTTTTTATTCACTTTTTATTGTTATTCACCATATATCATTATCATTAGTATATCATTAGTTTTTGATGTTGTGTTCAATGATTCATTACTTGCATATAACGCCCAGTGCTCATTACTTTATCAAAGTGATTGTGCCATTTTACATTCCTACCAGCAGTGTATGAAACTTTCAGGTTTTTTACATCCCCACTGATACTCATAAAGTCATTCTTTTCTATTTTAGCCATTCCAGTAGATATGTAGTAGTACCTCATTGTGTTTTTAATTTGTATTTCCCTAAAGACCAATGATAATTGAGCTTATTTTCATGTGTCTTCTATATGCCTCCTTTGGTGAAGTAACTGATTAAATCTTTTACCTTTTTTAAAAATATTTTATTTATTTATTTGACAGATCACAAGTAGGCAGAGAGGCAGGCAGAGAGAGAGAAGGGAGGAAGCAGGCTCCCCGCTGAGCAGAGAGCCTGATGTGGGGCTTGATTCCAGGACCCCGAGATCATGACCTGAGCTGAAGGCAGAGGCTTTAACCCACTGAGCCATCCAGGTGCCCCATCTTTTACCTAGTTTTTAATGTCTTATTTTTTCTCTTATAGTTGAGTTTTGAATATTCAAAGGATACTTTGGATACAAGTCCTTTATTAGATTTGTGGTTGCCTTTTCATTCTCATTCAATTTAATTTTCATTCTTCCATTTAAACAAAAATGGCATTTTTTAAGAGCAAAAACTAAATTTTGTTGAAGTCCAATTTATGAATTTGTTATGAAATGTCTTTTTGGCATCATGTCCAAGAAATCTTTGTTTAACCCAAGGTTGCCATAAATATTTCATATATTTGTTGCTGTTATAAGTGGCAATCCTTTTTAATGTCAATTTTCAAATCTTTGTTGTTAGTGTATATGTGTAATGCTAAATAGTTCCTCTCCATCATGTCTGGGGGCATATAATGCCTGGTTTTTCCACTCTTAGTCATGCTTAGATTTGAGTTGTAATAGTGTCAACATGATTTATCAATCATTAAGAAGTTCTCCTTCAACATTTTACTTAAGATTTCTGAACCATTAATATTGCCTAGATGAATAATTTCATTAGGGGTTGTAAACTGGTGATTTTCTTATACTATCATTCCTGCATTTACTACCTTTGATTAATTTATAAAGAAGAAATTTCCTTGGTCACTTATTTTGTTAGCCTGTAGTACAGTGTACATGGAAGGCAGTATAAAAAACTTGATTCTTTCCTTTTATTTATTATTTTTAAGATAAGGATTTCATGCTATAGCAACTTCTACAAGTGATCAATGAGTTTTTATTTTTGGAGTATCATTATGAACCCATGGATTTGTATATATTTAATACACTTCAATTCATTGAAGCCATTGTTTTTTCAAAGATTTTATTTTATTTATTTGAGAGAGAGACAGTGAGAAAGAGCATGAAAGAGGAGAAGGTCAGAGGGAGAAGCAGACTCCCCATGGAGTTCGGAGCCCAATGCCAGACTCAATCCTGGTACTCCGGGACCATGACCTGAGCCACCCAGACATCAACCATTATTTACTTATTTATCTATATGGTGCTTAAGTTGTTCCATCCTTGGTCAGTATGAGCCCCTTCTAATTGGTTCTTGTGTTCTTTCAGTATGACACTAGTAGCCATTGATAAATTTTGTGCTTTCAGGCTGGAAAAGATGTCTCTGATTCATCCTGTACATTTTGTGTTACAGATTTGGAATTGCCATTTCTAAAAGGTTCTCTGGTTCTCATTTTGGAGAAATAGTATAAAGAGATTGCAATCTAGATACTAGGGGCACTTACTACTACTGGAGCATCATTATTTCTTTTGGTCATGTATGTACATGAGCAGAAGTATTTAAATTTTGTCAAATTTATTAATGTTTTTCTTAATATTAACCTTGTCCTTTTTAAAAAAAAACTTTATTTATTTGAGAGAGAGTGAGAATGTGAGCAGGGGAGAAAGGCAGACGGAGAGGGAGAAGCAGACTCCGCACTGAGCCCAATGAGGGGCTTGATCCCAGGACCCAGGGATCATGAACTAACCGAAGGTAGTTGCTTAACTAACTGAGTGACCCAGGTGTCCCTAACCTTATCTTTTTTTGTGTTTTGTTTGGAAGTATTTCCTTACCCCAAAGTTCTGAAAATATTCTTCTATCTTATCTTCTAAGAGGGTTTTCCTGCTTAGTGCCATAAGCCAAGGGGAATTGATTTTTATTTCATTGCATGGTAAGTTTTCCTTATTCTTCTAAGAGGCCTTTCCTGCTTAGTACCATAAGCCAAGGGGAATTGATTTTTATTTCATTGCATGGTAAGTGTTCCAATATAGTTTTTCCCCAAAATGATACTCAATGTTCCTGTCGTTATATATTGAAAAATCCACCCACTTCTAACTACACTGCTACCTTTGTCATAAGTCAAATAACCATATATGTGTAGATCAGTTTCTGGAGCACATATATTTTATTCAATTTGTCTATTGGCCTATTCTTTTTTTTTTTTTTTTAAAGATTCTTTTTTTTTTTTTTAAGATTTTATTCATTTATTTGACAGACAGAGATCACAAGTAGGCAAGAGAGGCAAGGCAGGGAGAGAAAGGGGGAAGCAGGCTCTCCATGGAGCAGAGAGCCCGATGCGGGGCTCGATCCCAGGACCCCGGGACCAGGACCTGAGCCGAAAGCAGAGGCTTTAACCCACTGAGCCACCCAGGCGCCCCTATTGGCCTATTCTTGTACCACTACCTTCTCTTAAGTGTTATAGTTTAATATTTCTATTTTTGGTAGAGCCAATGTTCTTATTATAATTTTTTCATGTGTTTACTAGATTTTTAAATTTTTATGTATATTTTAGAATTTAAAAATTATATATATATTTTTTTTAGCATTGGCTTGTTAGTATTCCTCTAAACCTATTGAGATTTTTATTGTTGCATTAAAATTCTAGATAAATTTGTACATAGTCTCTTTATTTGTTTAAGTCTCTTTTAATTTTCTTTATTAAAATTTTTCAGTATTTTGCCATATAACCCTTACAAATCTTAGGCTATTATTACTCCTAGTTACTTACTATTTTTGATAATATTTTAAATGTCATATTATTTTAACTTTTGTTTTTTAAATATTTGTTGCTCATATATAGAAATATCAAATTTTATATTACTGTTGTATCTAGCAACCTTGTGAAACTGAATTATTTATCACTAGATTATTTTTTTATTTCTAGGAACACAATCATATAACTTGCAAATAATGACACATATTTTGTGCTTAACCTTCATATATCATATTTCTTCATTTTACTTTAGAGTTTTGGCTAGACCCTTAGGGCAATGTTGACAGAGAGAGATCACAAGTAGGCAGAAAGGCAGGCAGAGAGAGAAGGGGAAGCAGGTTCCCTGCTGAGCAGAGTCCAATATGGGGCTTGATCCCAGGACCCTGAGATCATGACCTGAGCTGAAGGCAGAAGCTTAGTCCACGGAGCCACCCACACGCCCTGATCAATTTTTTTTTTAACTGTTAAACTCCCTTTGATTTGTTGGTTTAAACCCATCTTGATTTATAGTGTATATTTTTCCTAAACTGCCAGGTGCACATTGTCACTTTAGTGGGGTTTCAGAGGTGACAGACAGTAAATGCCTGTTTGTAGGCTGCCATATTTACTTCCAAGTTAGTGCTCACTAATTTTTGCCAGCTGATTTACTATTTTGGTACCTTCACTTCTATGTAGTGTTTTTTCCCTACCACCCCTCTCTACCCTGAATCCTGGCACTGCTAATTGCATTGTCTTCTGGTTGCAAATGTAATATATGTGTTTCCAGCATTGTATACATACTGCATTCAAGTATTTTATTTATGCTATTTGTCCTTTATTGGACAATGAACCTTGGAGATCTTAATCTTTCATCTTTGTATTTGTGTTGTCAGATGCCTGACACCATACATGACTAGTAATTCTGTGATAAAAGGAAGGCTGGAGGGGAACCTCCATCCTCCCCTGATATGCATTAAAAATCTGTTACTCCTACACTGCCATTGGGTAACAGGTAAGAATGACAGCTGCCAAATGGTGTACAAAAATTTGTCTAAATGCCCCATGGGGGCAATAAATTACATGACTGTAGAACCATTATATTAAACTTTCAAAGAATTTTCACCATTATCTTTTCTTTGATCCTCACCAGTGTGAAATAGGTAAACTAGAAGCTTTAGCCCTGCTTTTACATATAAGTAAATATGGCCCAGAAAGACTACATATTTACCTAAGACTATGTGGCTAGTGTTTGACCAAATTTGGGTTAGAATCCAGGTCTCCAGACATTTAAATCTAAGCTCTTTTCAGCAGTCCAGTGGTTCTCAAAAGATGGGTCTCAGAGGCTGCCACTGAATAAAGATGGGAAATAAGATGGAAGGTGAATGACCAGGACTTTGAGCTCCCTACCCATTGTTGCAAATAATATTCCATTTGGAAAATAGCTCTGTTGCTGTTAACAACATGAATCCTCTAGTCTTTTAAGCACACTCGCTTTCTGGTACCATATGATGTCTCAGGTTTATTTTGTACATTCCTTGTCCTAGATTTGGTATCAGCAATTTCTTCAAGTAGTTCTGTTCCTTTTGGTTGAGAATGAGATTTAGAATATAGCATATAGGCTCTAGGTGTGCTCATTGTTACTGGGGTCTCACTGTTACTAGCTCCTAGGAAATTTCTTAAGGAAAAAAGTCCGGAGGGGTGCCTGGGTGGCTCATTGGGTTAAAGCTTCTGCCTTCGGCTCAGGTCATGATCCCAGGGTCCTGGGATTGAGCCCCACATTTGGGCTCTTTGCTCGCAGGGAGCCTGCTTCCTCCACCCCCCTCCTGCCTCTCTGCCTACTTGTGATCTCTGTCAAATAGATAAATAAAATCTTTTTTAAAAAATCCCGAGCTCTTGCTGATACTTCTAATTCAGATTAAAAAATCACAGGGTTACTTCTTATTTTCTCCCATTCCATTTTGATATGTCTCTTTTTCCATAGTGAAAACCCTGCTTCCCAAGCAACACCACAAACAATATTTACTCATTTGTTCTATTCTATACTGTACACAATACAGTTTTAGAGCAATACCACCAGTACCCTTATTCAAAACAAAACTAAATAGAATTAAAAATCTATCTTTTAAAAAAATTAAATTTTTTAAGGAATTTTTTTCGTCCTCACACTCTATCATACTAGGAGTAAACAGGGAATTCTGTTGAAAATTTACTTGAATTAATTATATTCCCTGTGTGGCTAAAGGTTCTATCAATTTGACTTATAGGTAGAATCATAAGTTTCTGTTTGCATTCAGTTTTAGAGTTTGGGTTTTAAGAAGCAATTTTTATTTAACTTTTAAAATATTTATAATATTTACATGTTTATAGGTGAATATAAATATTTACTGCATATTATTAACAATATATAATAAAATACATTATTATTTATTTATTTATTTATTTATTTATTTTTTAAATTTCTTTTCAGCGTAACAGAGTTCATAGTTTTACACCACACCCAGTGCTCCATGCAATGCGTGCCCTCCACAATACCCACCATCAGGCTTCCCCAACCTCCCACCCCCCGCCCCTTCAAAACCCTCAGGTTGTTTTTCAGAGTCCATAGTCTCTCATGGTTCATCTCCCCCCCAATTTCCCTCAACTCCCTTCTCCTCTCCATCTCCCCATGTCCTCCGTGTTATTTGTTATGCTCCACAAATAAGTGAAACCATATGATAATTGACTCTCTCTGCTTGACTTA